>JBBPCS010049139.1:0-19147 GCA_037974645.1 Hollardia meadi
CTGATTGTGTGTACGACAGGTTCAAAATCTCCTGCTCCTGTGTTGTCCTGAGATGTGTGACACAGCAGGAAGTTGGACCAGAGACAGTTCAGAAACCGACGGTGACTGTTTGTATGCGAGGAAGGAGTCTCGCCTAGCCTCTGGAGGACCTGACCTCCAACGACCCGTCCCACCAAGGGACAAGGGACTTTGAGAAACACCTCGAGACAGTTCACTGACGAGTCACTTCCTGTATCTGTGTCACATGGGTTTCGTCACTGCTCCGCCCCTTTAGGAGACCAGCAGCAGGTCCTGAGTTTATTCATTCTTATGGGAGAACTGAACGTGAGCGCAGATTATGATCGATTCTTTGGCCCCACAGTCATCAAAGTAAACATCGGACCCATTTTTCACAAACCACATTTCTTCTGAACATTCTGACACTAAAATGTCATTTTTCAATCAGACAAATCAGGAGAAAATGAACTTTGTTGGAGGCCTGTCTCTGCCTCAGAAACACTCTGTGAGATCTGCAGCGAGTTTATTAAGCTAGCAGATAAAAACCAGCAGCTAAATAAGACGAAAACATTACATTTATGTCTGTATCTGGTGTTGCATTGTTTCAACATGCACAAACAATAGTCCTCAGTAATGTGTTAGTGTTCAAAACAACCAGTGGGGAGGCGGGAGAGGAGACTACACCCAGTTAGGAGACAGGAAGCAGACCATTTCATACCATTAGCGTAGCTTGTAATGCGGTATCTTTGTCCTATCTACCATCTTTGGTTGGACTTGAACTCTGTTCTTCTTCTGTTGTTGCTGTTTGCGTGTTAGAAGTGAAACATTTACGCAGTGAGCAGCTGTAAAACTGTCCTGTGTCGGGCTCTGACAGTATGTTTCAGACATGCTGCCACAGAATCGTCCTGAACGCACGTAAACAACCTGGAAAACCTGACGTCATGTTTCTGTGCACATTTTATTTTATAATTATATAATATCTAATTTTATCATTTATAATAAAGTGTTATATTTTAGACTTTTTAAAGAGATGTCGAGGGTTTCGGCTTGTGGCCTTCACCATACAACACATTGCAAATCATATTAAAATAAGTTGAAAGAAAAGATTTTGGTATATAAACCATGAATCTTAATTAGAGATATATTTCTTATACTTCCCAGCCCAATCCATGTTTGAATACCACATCCGCTGATATGTGTCTGTATGTATATGTTTGGTTGTCCTATATCTTTTAATTTTTGTTTTTCATACTCGTTTTATTTAAAGATAGTTTCGGTGTGAGTTGTTCTGGAGATATTGGCTGTAGAGCCTTCTCTCCAATATAATAATTATAATAATGAAGTTTATATGCACACATGCTCTTACACTGCTGTATCTTTCATTCTGTGTGATTTAAGTGTTGTTTTTTGTTTTCACTTCTCAGAGTTCAGCGAGCAGTGATGACGTCTCAGGTAAAACCGCTTCTTCTCTGTTTGTTTTCTTCTGTGTTTATCCCTAAAAGCTTGGTATTTCACCCGGGGCCACGTCCTGCCTCACACAAAGCGTCATGGGTCTGATGCGTGCTCTGGTTACCTCGCCCTGGGTCATCTCGTCATCTGTAACTTTAGACTGACATGCTTTGTTTTTCTGTGCTGTTTCAACATAGAGTTATTAGTTTAACCCAAACTGAGATATTCCTAAACCCAACCCTGTAGTTTAGTTTTAATGCCTAAACCTAACCAAACACAACTGATGATGATACCTGAAAATACTAGAATGGCACTCAGTAGAGCTCATACCTCCATCAAGGCCCAACAGCCCTCTTATTTAAACCTTAGCACCAACTGCAGCAGCTGGTGACTCTCTGTTAGCACCTTACTGAATCATATTAACTCAGCTACACATTGGTGCTAGCTGCAGGTTTCTATTTGTTACCGTACAGCAGCAGGAAAAGACTACCCCCCTCTGAAAACATGTTTAAATCTGCTAGATCTAGACTTTGTTTTCCCCTGGAAAATTTATGAAAATGTGGAAAAATGCCCTATCTTTGGGTTCTTCCTCGGCCCATGCCCCATCCTTCCACCAGGTTTTGTGGAAATCCATTCAGTAGTTTTTGCGTAATCCTACAACAACTACGTGGTCACTAATGGGCCATGAACGCTGGTCCCCCAAATAACAGTCCATACAAAAACCAATCGGCCAACACAACTTACCTCTACACTGGACATTCTCCCTATTTATGTCATTCCACCTGACTTTCTGAGGTTTTAATTCCTCATACAATCACCCAAATGGTCTTACGAGGCAGAAAATCACATTCCATGTACATAGATGTGAGACCAAATATACAAATTACATGAAACAACATGGACTGAGACGGTTACAGACCTTGCTGAAGCGTGCACTGCTACGTCCTGCAAAGCCACGCCCATCCGGATGAAACACCAAGATTTTAGTTTGTTCTTCCTGTCTGTGGCTCTCAGCTCCAGACTCGTTTTTTTCCGGAAAAGCTGCCCACTAGTTTTTATCACACAGGAGGAAATAGTGCATTTGTTGGGGACTATTTTCAGTGGCGGATTAATCCACAGTTGGTGCTCTAGTGACTATTTGTGGCAGCAGGACGGGTGATGGAGGAGGCGGTCAGGTGGCTGGTGATATTTTCATCCCACTCCCAGATTCTAAAAAGATTTTTGATGTTTAGTCGTAATGAAACCAACATGAAGGACACGCAGTCGCGTCGAGCTCTGGGCTACTTACTAATGTTCTGTTGGTGGAAGAGCTGGACGGAGAAGTGTAATCTACCCGTCATTACTGTCAGCAGACCTGTTTTAAAGTACATGTGTATGAGCGAATGAATGTGTACGGAGCTGTACGTGAGACCGGACCAACGCCGTCTCGACGTAACGCAGTGTGTGTTCATGGTGGTGAACAACAGAGCTGTATGACACAGCAGAAGTTACCTTAGACTAGTCAAAATCTTTTTTACCCGTCAGATCCATCAGTCCTGACTTTAACCTTTGAGATTTAGTGGCGCCCATATAATTAAAAAAAGGGCCCAGATCTGATCAAATAAAATAAAATAAAATAAAAAAGAAAGCTTCTCGTCACAGTATGCAGACATTGACTCAGAGTGGGAGCTTAATCAGAGATCCACAAGGCCGAGATACATTTCTGAGCCGAGTGTAACAGAATATGTAGAAGGTCCCTGTTCCAGAAATCAGCGGGTTACTCATCATTTGGTCCCAGCAGGAAAGTCTGTTGAACGATCAGAACCAGAACGGCTGGACATGAAGGCAGCTCCACAAACAGTGAACCCACAGCAGATCGACATTTAGTCCAGAGATCTGGTTTGAGGAGTAAAGTGAAGCCTGTGTGAGTCAGATGCTCGGATACCGGAAGGAGAGTTGGTTCAGGCTGCACAGTATCTTATAAAGCTGTGCGGTGATGACGTCAAGCTGCGTATTATCCACCAGTGAACTCTTTTAACTTGGATATTTTTCATTTTTAATGGTAATGAGACATAAGGTAGCTGTGGCTCCAACACCTCAGCACGACGTAGAGTACGGTGTGGAGGTCAGCGATGAACAGCAGGTCTACATGTGACTTAACGTTACGGTAGATCGCCCTCATTGTTCCGTCAAAATGACGGACGGCGTCCAGATTTTTCCATCAGTGACGGAAAATATTCAGTCAATGCGACCCTGTACACCAGGAAAACAGAAGACAAACCCACTTTAACGAGGAAAAAGAATTCAGTGTAACTTCTAAAACAATGAAATATAATTTGGAATGAGATATTTTATAAGCACTTAAAGCATCTTCTTGTTTCTTAGTTTCACCGACGGATTCAAAGAAATCAGAAGTTGATCCTGGAAATGGAGCCTCTGCAGAGAACAAAGACGGTAAAAAAATGCGTGTGAATGAAGAAAAGGCTTTATTTCACATGCTCATGATAGCTTCCTGGGAATTAGACATAAAAATGACTTTGCTACTTATTTAAGATTTTATCATAATATCAGACCTCTTACTTTTACTGTTATTAATTATTATTCAGTTTTATAAAATATTTTGGGCTGGTATTTGACCCGAAAAGTGTGTTGTAGTTGTAGTTACTCAGCTAGCGAGTCTTTCAGTCAGCTAAAAAGTGAATAATAAACTTGAGTTTCAAAAGAGCAGATTTTAAGGGAATTCATATGGAAATAAACTCAAAATTAATTAGACTAAAAACTTTAAATACGCTCAAATGTTGTGCATTTTTCCTGAAATCTGTCAAGAAAATGTTTGAAATCTTACAAATTACAGACTGGTGAGATAAACCAAATTTTCTTCTTTTTTTTTTGACTTTTTGTCAGTGTTTTCAGTTTTTAATATTTTTAATAACAAAAAGAGATAAATTCCTCGGATGAAAGTAAAGAGAAGATAACGCAGGTTTTTCTTTGTCTCCGCTCAGAGTCGGAGGCCGTTCTGAGCGTCGCCGTGGTGTTAGACAACGTGATGGACCACATGTCCAGAGACCTGCTGTGCATGCTGGTGGAGAACGTGTCGGGTTTGGACGACAGCGGCTACAGTCTGGAGATCATCTGGGAGACAAACAGAGCCGTGGTCACCTTCAACAGCCCTGCAGGTAGAGGACACGAGACTCCAGCAAATATACAGATCCACGTACCTACAGTGAAGACCTGCTGGTCCAGACCACAATAAAGACCAGATCCTAAAAAGTACAGACTTGGACCCGTATTTATGAAAAGCCAACTTCAGAATAAAACAGTTCTTCATTGAGTTTAGATTAAAGAGAAATTTAAAAGGAACCTTAAAGAGCAACTTCAACATCTAGATAGTTTTGGTGTGAGTGTCTCAGTGTTGGAGATATCAGCTGTAGAGATGTCTGTCTTCTCTCCAATATAATGGAACTAGATGGAACTTCACTTGTGGAGCTCAGAGAGACAAAAAAAACAAACATTTTAAACACATTTCTGATGATTTGACTTTGATGATCAAACGTCCATTTAGCAGCTGTTCTTGAGATCATATCACATGATCTTCATCAGCAGATAAATCATTTGTTTCATTAGCAGCATCTGTGTACAATAAGCAAAGCAAAATAAATCCACAAGAGATTTGATTAAACAGATCCTCATTTTGTAGTAAAGCTCTTCATCTCTCGTCACCTGAGGAGCCCGTTTCAGTCTTAAAGGAGTAATGTGGAGTATTTTGCAGATGTGGAGAGGTTCCTCACTGCGAGTCAGTCCAGGCAGAAGCTGCAGAAACAAGGACTGACCGCTCGCCTGCTGGAGGCGGCACGGAGCGTCCGTGTGGAGAGACTTCCTCCGACTGTGGTTAAAGGTACACACACTATGACATCACTGTTGTTGTGTGTAGAGGAGGTTCAACAACATTAAACCTGGAGCTGCTAACACGATATCCAGATAAACAAGCTTTATGTCTTTATTTATCTTGAGAGATTTGTTGGTCTGTCAGTTTTTGTTTTGTTCTTTATGTTTCACTTCATTTCACAACTTTTAATGTGAATAAGTCTTTGAAGGTCTGACCACTGACGTTCAGCTTTCTTTCCTTTGACCTTATTAACCTGCATTAATCACTAATCACGTCTCTGTGAGAAGCATATCTGATGCAAACTGTAGCCCCTTTTACAGCCTGTTCAGTGCAGCCTGTTGCTCCTCTGTTGCGCCTCATTGTCTGTGTAAATGTCACAGAGGCGTAATGGGGGGTCAAAGTTGTTCCACCTCTGTGAAGGCAGCGGAGGTACTAACAGCGGCGAATCGACATCTGTATAAACGAGTGAGCCGGCGAGGCGGAACGACGAGACAGGACTGTGACGTTTTGTTGACAGTCTGTGTTTGACCCTCAACCGGGAGTTTTAAAAGCAGCTAGCAGCAGTTAGCAGCTAACTCAAAGAAGACATTTGCCCCCCAGCAGGACAATGTGTGCTGCCACACCACAAAAACTGCTCAGGAACAGCCCGAGGAACGAGACAAAGAGCTTTAAGTCTCGACCTGGCCTCAAAATGCCCCAGATCCAAATCTGACTGAGCTACATGGGACGTACCTGAAAAATTAGGATCCATGGAGTGCTGTTGCTATGAGGGGGTTTGCCTTGTCTGAAACAATGTTTGGGAGGGTTTTATGGGTCAAAAAACATGAGGACCAGAACCCAGAGTTTTTAGAACATTGAACTGTAGCCATGATCAATGTCATTCACTTCATCTGTCAGCGGTTTTAATGTTGTGGCTGATCGCTGTAGATGGTTGTATTTTAGCATTGTAAAGCAAATTGGCCCATTTGGACGGGAGACGTGCAGCAGCAGTAAATACATCAAGCTGCTTTATAAGAAATTATACTGACGGGAAAAAAAGATGGCACGGTACATCTAAAAGGTCGCCCATACACCGTGATATTTTGTTTATTTCGCATTATTTGGAGTAACTTCATCACACAGCACATTATTAATGTGCTTGTGAACATGAACAATGAAATGAAATGAAACAGTCTGAGAGGCCGTTGCAGGTGGGGGGTGCTAGAAGGCTGGCGGTTCTGGTGTTAAACTCTTAACATGGTAACATGTTGGTCTTGGTTTTCTAAAAACCATGCTCTTATACACAGATTTCAAGTTTATTCAGTGATATTGTGATACAGCAGCCGTCCTGAGTCCTGAGCCGTCAACACTTTGTGTGTTTTCTTCCTTTCAAAGGTGGTCTACTTTTAAAAGGAAATGCTTTTCTACGATCAAATAAACCAAATACTGTGTAAGTAAACCATCAGAAAATTAGATTTTTCAAATTTAATTTACTAAAATAAATTCCAGGGATCACATGAAAAGATATTCCCAGATATATTCCCAAAAAGTTGTGATTTTAAAGCCACGTAAAATACTTCAACCATACTTGTAACAGCATTTAAAAATTACATTTACAAAAGTTGTACACCAGTATTTTCATTATCGATCAATCCGCATACTATTTTCACGATTCATCAACTACAACATCCAAAAATTGTGAAAAAACACTCATCACATTTTCCCAGAGCCCAAAGTGACGTCTTCTAGTTGCTTCTTTTGTCCAACCAACAGTCTAAAACCCCAGAACTCTTCATTTACTGTCAGAAATGACAAAGAAAAGCAGCAAATCCTCATTGAAGAAGCTGCAACCAGCAAATGTTTGACATTTTGCTGGAAAAATGAATGAAATGATTCATCGAGCCTGGCAGCTCCAGTCTTTATTAATCTGGATAATGTCAGACTCACTGTAACTAATTCTCTTTGAAAATACTTTGTAGTGAGAAGATAGTTCCAATGAAGCTTGTTGACTGTGAGGTCTGTGACAGAAGAGAAATTATAGTTGTGGCATTTCACATGACAGCAGTGCTTTCTTCCTTAAACTACCTTAAACTCACAAAGTTTTCTGCAGCTTTGTGCTGCTGGTTAAAACATCTTAATTCCTTTCCAGATATGTTGGAGCTGTATTTTGAGAAGAACTGGACTCTGCCGGACAGGATCGTCATGATCGCAGATGAACAGGCTGCCATTGTCACTTTCAATGACCCCAAAGGTTTTTCATTAATCTTTACTACTGACGTTTTACTGTTATTTGTAAATGTATATATTTAACTTTAAAATAAATGTCTAGAAGTCGAATAAAACTGGACTGAACTCAGAGACATCTTCAAGACCTAATGACCACAAATATTCTATTTGATGTCACATGATTAGCGTTAATGTGTCTCTATAACAGCCTTTTTTATAACAGCAATTTTTGATCTTGGCTGCAGAGATTTGCTTCATTTAGCCAGAATTAGTATTGAAGCTGGGTATTACAATACCAGTACCCTTTAACTGATACCAATATCAATGGAGTACTTAATTCGTTCCCTTTTATTTTGTTTTTGTGGCATCTCGGCATGCTGAACTAATTAAACTAAAAAGTTTTTCTTGTGGTAGTGTCACACGTTGCATTAACCACTTGCTGTGATTGCCATGTCAAATGTATAAAGAACCGATACCCAGCCCTAATTTTTATTAGTGATGTTGGTAATTGATGTTGGGTGATCAGGTCTGGCTCAAATTCAGTGTTGGAGTTCATCACAAAGGTGTTGGATGGGGTTGAGGTCCCATTGATCCCGCTGAATGCTGTAGCAGTAAGTTTTAATTTCTTTGGAACTACTCAGGAAAAACAGACCCAGACCAAAAGCAAATGTAAGAACAAAGGTGTCCACATACCTTTGGCCATATAGAGTATCATATGGCATGGATGATTAGTCGTCAAAGAAACTTCAAAGAAATCCAGTATTATTTGAACGCCTTGTTGCTTCGTACAGAACAACAACTTACCAGAGTTTCTTTTTATTCCCTCTTTTACTGCAGTTGTGAAAAGCATTTGCATCAAACAGGAGTATGTGATGAGGTCCACTCCTGTGCAGGTGTATCCATACTACGAGTCTCTGGGTACTGCCTTGTACGGCAAAGTGCGACCAACATGGAAGTTGCCCGAGCCCTTCACAGAGAGAGTTCAACATGCTGTCTGGAAATTCCTCCTGTTGAAGAAACTGTCAAAAAGCATCAATGATCAGATGCATCCGTACTTCTGCAGCGTGGACTTGGATAACCCTGAAGTGAAACTCAGCCCTCTCCCGAGCTTTTTGAGGCAGACAGGTCTGACTGCAAACCAAGTACATATGTGGATGGGTACCGCCCAAGAGGCCTTCCGTCAACTAATGTCTCAGTACATAGCCTTTGAATGTACAGCAAATGCACCTGCATGGAAAGCGGCAGAGACAGACGTCCATCTGGTTGTACAGGAAGACGCTGTCCTGCTAGTGGATGCATCCAGGGAGATTTTGACCGTGGCTGGCCGAGCTGACAGTATAAAACAAATTAGAGCTCCTGTGGAGAACATTGTTCTCAAAGCCATGAGTCAGATTAAGCGGCAAACAGATGGCATTTCTGAGGGAATGACTTTGTCCCCTGCAATGTTCTACATCCTGCAGCAGGAGGGGTTGCAGAAAGCTACACAAGACATTTACCCTGACATGAACCTTTCCTACGATGAAGGCTCCCGTAACTTATCCATTACAGGACTCCCTGCAGAGGTTTTCGAGACTAAGGCTTGGATCTTGGAGAAGAGTGTGGGAATGAGTAAAAAACAAGTTCATGTCCCTCCAGGTCTTTTAGACTTTCTAAAGACAGTGGATCCCATGGACATGGCACAGGACCTGTTCACATCCCAAGGCACCAGTGCCATCTACAGCATTGAGAACAAAGGTGTTTTGTTGTTGGGGAGTTCTGAAAATGTCCTTGCTGACGCAGAGAGTAAGATGAAGATGGCTTTGTCCCTGCAGACTCTGGATGTAGAAGATCAGGAAGTTCTTCAACTTCACAATTGGGTGGGCTTGAACCAACAGCTGTTGGATACCTACAACTCCTTAAAGAAGAAAACAGTGTCCATTCAGATCCACCCAGAGAGAAGAGACGAAATAACGGTGGCCGGCTTCCAGAATCCAGTGAAAGAGGTCACCCGCATTCTGAAGGAATTCATTGTGAACTACTCCAGGGTTAAGGAAACCATTCGTGTCGAGTCCTGCGCTGTTGTTCAGTTTATTGTCAAGAAAAAAACACAAGATTGGTCCAGTATCGCCGACGCTAATGATGTGACAATCCATTTTGATGAAGAGAGGCCAAAAATCATCATCGCTGGGGCTCGTCTTCATGTCCAGAAAGCCAAATCCCGTTTCCAGGAACTGACTAGTGCTCTCTCCACTGACAACTTCATCGCAGACAAGCCTGGAGCTAAGAAGTACTTCCTGTCCCAAGGTAGCCTGTTTCTGTCTACAATAATGACGGAGTTGAACTGTGTGGTGGTGCTTCGTTCAGATAATCAAGAGGAAGAGAAGGAAGAAAATGGCCTTTGTTATTGCAAAGTTCAGACAGCCAGTGGAGTTCTGATTTCGGTCAGCAAGGCAGATATCTGTAGCCTTAGCGTCGACTCAGTGGTCAATGCAGCTAATGAGGAATTACAACACATTGGCGGTCTGGCTTTGGCGCTGCTCAAGGCTGCAGGACCAGAGCTGCAGAAAATCTCCAATGACTACACAGCCAGCAATGGAAATCTACGCCCAGGTGAGGCCATCGTAACAGGTGCATGTAACCTGCCTTGCAAGTACGTTGTACACGCTGTTGGTCCACGCTTCTCTGACTATGACAAGAAGACATCAGTGTCGCTTCTGAAGCTTGCTGTTAAACAAAGTCTGAGACAAGCAGTGAAGGTCAACTGCTCCACCATTGCAGTGCCAGCGATCAGCTCAGGTGTGTTTGGTTTTCCTGTTGACCTCTGTGCTGACACCATTTCTGAAGCAGTGAGGGAGTACTGCGACAGTCCAGTAGGTCCAGGATCTTTGACTGAGATTCACCTGGTGGACAATAATGATAACACAGTGAGAGTCCTGGCCACAGCAGTCAACAGAGAGTTCATTGACCTCAGGCCTACTATGACAGTACCGCAGCAGACAGGAGGACAAGGCACTGGGGCTTCAGGGTAAATTGAAGAAATACTTTTATTATAATAATTTGGTTAATATTTAATGAAAAAGTCTGTGAATGTGCTGGAGATTGATACCAGTATCTTGTCTAAACGATAAATATGGAGCTATACTAAGACAACCAGCCAGCAGCTGGTTGTCTTAGCATAGCATAGAGACTGAAACCAGAGGGAAACGGCTCAATTTTCTCATCTAACTTGCTACCAAGAAGAGAATAAAGCCCACATTTTTGAAAGCCTTGCTTCTTAAAAAGAGGAAAGTAACCTGTCCAACAACTCAAGAACTGCCTGATTTACATGATGTGTCTTGATAGCTAACAAGCCTTGTTAGCTAGTCACCAACATACTTTATCTAACCCCAAAATTCGGAAAGGTACGTCTTTCAGAAGTGTCCCAGAAGTGGCTCTTCGCTCTGCTCTGTGGAAATTACGCACCAAGTCTATTTTTGACAGAAGCCGCCTCAATCTGCACAGAGCAGACAGGAAGTCAGAAACAGGAAAGGCATAGACAATCCGGTCATTTTTCAAAATAAAACACCTTGTTCAGACTCCCGGTCATATATCCCAGGGGTTCTCAACCTTTTGTAACTTAAGACTCATTTCTAATTGTCAACCAATTTCTGAGGACCATATTCCCAAAGAAATGACAGAAAAATCATAACATGACCAAAAAATGGAAATAAATAAATAAATGTAAATATATATTCCGGGCTGTGACGGGGTTTCACCACATTCAACGCACTGTTACATATAGTACATCATTTTCCTTTCAAAAACCCTTTTGTGCCACTATATCCGAGGGACCGTTAGCTAGCTGTGGCGGACGTTAGCTAGTAGTGGCAGATGTTAGCAGATTCTTGAGCAACTTTAGATATAAAAATAACTCTTTGTAAATTACAAAGCCCACTAGATGATGCCCTGAGGCCCCTGCCCACTGGTTGAGAGTAGCAGGTATATCCCATCAAAACCGACAAATGAAACAATTTCACTACATAGCCTACTTACCCATGGTAGACGCACAAAAATCAAAGAAAAATGACCAAATCAACAAAATCCCAGCAAATATACAATATTTACTTAGGACTGAGGTGTTGGACCACCGACCTTGCTCGAGCCAAGATAGCTGGTAAGCTTGTCACGAGTCATTCCAGCTGCTTTTAGTTGTCAGTAGAGTAAAGGACAGTACCTTCTCCCATTTGCATTTCTATGTCCGTACCTGTTCAATAAACAGGATTCAACACGTACATCATGACTTGGTGTTGTCAGAAGGCGTGTTATTGTGTGTTTGAACTGTATTGTTCACTTTCCTGCAGGTATCAGCAGGGTCGCGGTCAGAGCCAGTCACCCAGGGGCCGTCGTTTTGGTGAAAGAGGAGGAGGCCAACGAGGAGGGCGGGCTGGGTGGACGGGAGCGGAATCTCGGGGAGGTCAGAGCCCCAAGGGACACACCAGGTTCAGAGAGTAAGCTTCTTCGTCCTTTTTTTAATCATTATTTTCTGTCGTCTCTTTCTTCTTCTGTCTTCTTAATTAGCGTTTAAGACCACGTTATTGGAGTGCGAGATATTTCCAGTACCTGGTCTGTACTAGGCACTAACTTTTTCACCAATGTTTGTCTTCTTGAATATCAAAAACAAACTTTGGATGCAGTAATGGTGAATCAGTCCTGTTCTTTGATTGGCTGTAGGCCGGGGAGGGTGGCGCAAACCACAGCTGAGGGTCTGAGGATTGTTCTCTTGAAGGGAAACATTCAGGACCAGACTGTGAGTACTGACCCTGTGATGCCTTTCAAAACTATCACTTGACTAACATATGATAAACTGCAGTGTTGTATGGATGTTTGTCTCAACTGTTGATGCATGTTTCTGACATTCAAGTGTGGCGGTTTACAAAAATACCCACTAAATGACGTAATAAATTCTCCAATTCTAGTTTTTAAACTTCAATCTTATTTTCATAGATTGTCCATTATTTTTATAGGTTATGATAATCAAAGTACTCGCAAAAGTATCTAAGATCAACACAGTGATGTCACTAAAAGGGTGGAGGTGTTTGTGACTTGATTTGCATGGTTTTCCATACAAGGTAACTTGATGCAAGCAAAATAAATATATTTAAATATTATTTACATGCAGTGTTTGTCCAAGTATCAAGCCTACCTTATTAGATAATGAATAGCATTATAATGTTTCATACAGTTTGTTTCTTCCTTCACACACTTGTCAATCTGTGCCTCAGTCCTTTTGGTCTTTGATCATTTTGAAGCTATAATTAGCATTTTATAGCATCTATTTTGTGTACGATGTTATGCCTTTGGACCCCAGACTTGCATCATCGTCAACACCATCTCAGAGAACATGAACCTGAACCAGGGAGCTGTTTCCAACGCCATCTTGCAGGTGGCCGGGCCCGCCCTGCAGTCAGCTATTCAGGCCGAAGCCGGGGTGGCCACGCTGCAATACAGTGACGTCGTCATCACCGACGGTTTCAAACTCAAGTGTCGGAAGGTCTTTCATGCCGTTTGCCCCATGTGGGACAACGGAGCCGGCCAGGCGGAGGACGTGAGTGCTTTTATTAAAGACTTTAAGATTTTATTTACACTCTAAACTAAAAATCCAGTTTGGAACAAAACCTTTCTGATAAGGATGGTAATTTTTGGTAAATATGATCTAATATTGTTTATTCAATATTTTCCATAAGCCCAGACTACCTGCTGGTTTAGCAGATTGTTTACTCTTACTTGTTCCACGTGTCGTTTTTTTGTCCCAGGATTTAATAGTCATCATCAGATACTGTCTGGAGGAGGCCGAGAAGCTTCAGATGAGGTCACTGTCCTTCCCGGCCATCGGGACAGGGAACCTGAGATTCCCCAGAGACATGGTGTCCATAGTCCTCCTGAGGGAGATCCACTCGTTCAGCCGCAGGAGAACTCCTCGTCATCTGAGAGAGGTGGTCATCGTCGTTCACCCGAGTGACAGCCAGACTGAGGAGGTGAGTGCTGATTCAATTTGTTGTTGGTGATGTAGGCGACAGGCTTTGACCAGGAAGAAGAAAGAAACATATGATACCTCTGGTTCACTTCACTTTTTAACCCTTTTTAAAACTGTTCATGATGAGTCTGACAGTGTTGTAGAAGAGTGATGTAAAATCTGTGGAGGATGTGTGAAAAATCACATCCTATGTGTGTGTATAAGTGTTTCACCAGGGAGTTCAGCGGTCAGTCTGCTCAGAGAAACATCCAAGACGAGGCGCAAGAATTTCAGTCGGCAGTTGGGCAATCTCTCAGCCAATCACAACCGTCCTCAGGTAAGAACCTCCAACAGCTTTCATTTAAACCTTTAACTCTAAATGGACTGTTGGGAGAACACAAAGCACATCAAACAGGAGGGTCAGATGAAATGATTAGTTTAGGTGAACATTGAACATATTTGAATTGATGATTTTAGGGTCTCTCTGAAAACCGGCAGACTCAGTCCTCTTCATGGCTTCTTCTACTGTCTTCAGAGCTTCGTACTCTCAGTTTAAGTCTAGTTCTGGTCAGAAATCAGGTTACAGCCCCTCAATTGTCTGTGGGGAGTGTGGGGTCTCAAAATGCTGGACCCCATAATGTAAATAATTAAATTTTAGGGTGAAGACTTGGGTGAGGGTTATGCCTAGTTCACACTACACGATTTTTAGCTTGATTTTTCCACTCGCAGACAAAAGCCCCAGATCGGAGCCAATTTGGTCAGCAATCGCCATGTGTGAACTCTTCAAATTTTAGAGGCTCACCAACACGTCACCTCCTCCGTCTATATTTCGGCAAACAACGAATCGGCAACCACTGCAGCCAATCAGAGCGCAGGACACGGGGTGAGGGAAAACCATAGACGGTATAAAGAGACGGAAACCCGGAACAAACATGGCGGAGAGCATGAAGAACATGGCATGGAAGATCATGTAGCGTGTGACCTCCTGTCGCCAGTCAGTCGTGTAGTCTGAACTTGGCATTGGTCAACGTAATGTCCCCACGTTATGAAAACAAAGTGTGTGTGTGTGTGTGTGTGTGTGTGTGTCAGCCTCGTCCTTCAGTCAGGTGTTGTCCCCCTCCCTCGGTGTGTATCGAATGCAGATGGGCCAGCTCACCCTCGAGGTGTCGTCTGGTGACATCACCAAGGAGGCCTGCGATGTCATCATCAACTCCTCCAATCGAAGCTTTACCCTGAAATCAGGTGACTTGAACTTTGAACTTTACATCACTGATGACTTTTTTTCCCCAAATGAAGCAATATATATATATATATTTTATTTCGATGTATTGCAGAGACTTGGACAATAATACATCACAGTCAACATGTCTACTTTCATTCACTGTGTCTTAATGAAAGTATCAGTGTACGTTACATTTTCCCCTCTAAAAGTGAGACTGTGAAATGTTTGTAAGAAGAAAAACACACTTTATACTTTAATAAATTAAGTTACATTTATAAGCAATAAATACCTGTTTTGGTATAACCAGTGGCTTATAGTGGCTAATGTTAGCACAGAAACTGTTTAACTGACTTCAGTTAGTTGGCTGACTTCATGACTTCTCTCGACCTGTGCTCCTGTTACACACATATGAACTTGTCTCAGATTAACATTCAGATTTATTTATTATTCAAAATGATTCTGTTCCACATGTGGCCGCTCTTCAACAGATGTTACATAAGCGAGAATGTTGCGCCGTTATTCCGCCTTTCGTATAAAAGGCGAGGATTGTTGCTTCGCCTCTGACGCGACAGCGGAGGGAGTCGAATCAACGTCAAAGACAGTTCAGAAGCCAAGACTGACGATTTATTTCCTGTATCTGTGTCACGTGGGTTTTGTCACTGCCCCGCCCCTTTTAGGAGACTAGCAGCAGGTCCGAGTGTATTCATTCTTTTCGGAAAACTGAATGTGAGCAAAGATTATGATCCGATTCTTCCCACAGTCATCAAAGTAAACATTGGACCCATTTTTCACAAGCCACGTATCTTCTGAACCACTTCTTTCAGTGAACACGTGGTTCACTTGTAACTCAGTGGAGGAAGTTTGGTTTTAACGCTCCGTCTGGTTTACAACAGCGTTATTTATCAGACCTTTTGTTTTCCTTTCATCATATCTCAGGAGTGTCCAAGGCGATCCTGGACAGGGCTGGACTGACAGTTCAGCTGGAGTGCGCACAAATCGGTTCGTAGCTCCGTCTCTCTTCAGCATCACTGCTTTACTTTCACACAGTTCAGCCCGGTCACAGCTGGGAACGAGAGTGAGCTTATTTACTGTAGTTATGGAGAGAGGGATAAGAAGTGAGTTTTGACTTTCCCTGCACAGTTTCACAGCCAGAAGGTAATTAACTAAGAAAGAATTTGTCCACGTTGAGTATGGGGACAGTCTGAAAATTTGTGCTGCCAACGTCACAGAAAAGCAAAATAACTTGTGTTAATGCAACACGATGTAAAAGCTTCCCTTTGTAGAAAGTATGAGAGGAGTAAAAATTAATGAAAACAATCCTTTAGTTGTTTGCCACTAAATCTCATGTAACCCCACATCCCTGTCCAGATGAGCTCTATTGATATTAGAAAAATTCCACCCGACCCTAGGATCTGGATTTTGGGAGATATACTAAGTCTAACTTGAGCTATAAGCAGGTTGTTCCACAGCAGAGGAGCCCGAACAGCAAACGCTCGGTCCCCTTTAGTCTTAAAGTGTGAGCTGGGAACAGTCAGCAGGTTCCTGCCCGAGGATCTCAGGCTGCGTACTGGTTAGTAAGGGTAAAGCAGTTCTGTTATATATTCTGGGGCCATGAAGGGCTTTATAAGTAATGAGTAAAATATTAAAATCAATTCTAAAACAAATGGGCAGACAGTGTAAGGTCATTCAAACTGGAGTAATATGTTCTCTTTTCCTGGTTCTAGTTAGGAGTCTCGCTGCTGCATTCTGAACCATCTGGAGTCTGTTGATTGATTTACAATTGATACCTGTTAAAAGACCATTACAGTAGTCCAGCCATGATGTAATGAAAGCATGTATGATGGTTTGGGTGTCATTAAAACTTAGCACTGATCGTATTCTGGCATTATTCCTCAAATGGTAGTAGCATGATTGGATAACCTTGTTAGTGCGTTTCTCAAAACTGAGGTTAGAGTCAAAGAGCACACCCAGGTTCCTGACATGTGGTCTGACGTTAACTGATAAGAGACCAAGAGAGGACTGGATAATGGGATGTAGATGATCAGGATGATCAGGATTTCTGTTTTATCTGAATTTAATTTGAGAAAATTTGCTGACATCCATTCTTTGATATCTGTAAGACAATTTAATTCCCTGTAATTCCCTTTTTGCTGCATCTCTGATCGTTGGCCTCTTTAACAGATATTTCAGACACCGTCACAGAAAACATTATTTTTGGTCAGTGTGTTTTAGCAGACTGTGCCTGATTCGTCTCTGCAGTGAATTCTCCAGGTTACCAGCCTCGTCCGATGATCCTGACGTCGGCCGGGCTGCTGCCCAGCAGAAGTATCCTCCATGTTGCCTGCGAGAGCGATCCCGCAAAGATCAAGATGATGGTTTACTCAGTGCTGAAGGTCTGCGAGCAGAACAATTTCACCTCTGTCGCCTTCCCAGCTTTGGGAACAGGTCTGTGCAAACAAACACAACCAATATGTGACTGTTTATTATTTTAATCTGATATAAAAAAAACTAAAAATCATTGTGTGTTTTAAAGAGAACTCTTCTCCTGAAGGGACTGAAATGTTTCTCTCAAACATTTCCTTTTTCATCTTTGTGTTTCTTCTGTTTTTTTTGTCCTTTTTATTTTTGCTGGTTGGCTGTGCAGCCACGTTGTTCGCCTTTTCAGTCACACTTTGATTTCTTGGACATCATTCACTCAGTAGATTCTGTCTGCCAGAAAGGCAAAAAAAATCTGAAACTCTCAGAAACCTGCAGAAGCGTCTGTGTCAGCTCAGCCATCAAACATTAAATCTGAACATACCAGATTTCCTCAAATAGTGACCGGGGGCCTTTATTTACCTCAACAGAAGAAGGTACCAGGCCTTTCTATGAAGCAGTCCTGTATTAGAGGCAGGATTTATTTCTGTGTAACGCAAAAGTATAATTAGTATGAATCCTCATTTTGATCTGCTACCGTTGGCCTGGTTACTGCATTGTCCTGCTTTTTAATTGTTTTGTCAAATTTTTCCTTTTATTTAGCAGACTGGACATTAAAGGGACAGTTCACCCCAAAATGAAAACTACATATTCTTCCTCTTCCCTGTAGTTCCATGTAGTTTTCATTTTGGGGTGAACTGTCCCTTTAAACACAAACATTACATACATAAATGACTCTTTCCATCCCTTAAACTATATTAGTAACTCAAAAATAAACTTGAGTATTTAAATTTACAGGACAGTACTTTCCACCACTTTCCATAATCATTTTACCAACTTATGAGACAGAAAACATTAGTATTAGTATCATTACTCCTTTCAGCTCCTCGAAGTGTTTCTACTTGTGAAAACTGAATTAAAACCAACAAAATTCCTGAGTGCGATGGAGCCACATTATCATTAACCCCGTGTGTCTCTGATAAACGTTCTGTCAAACTGGGATAAACGGAAAGAAGAGCGAAATGATCAGTTTGAACACTTTCATATTGTGGCTGTAATGAACACTGCAGCCTGCAGGGGAGGCTAGGAGACCATCTGGTTTCACAGGCTACACCAACCCTCTTGCCCATCCTCACATCATCGTCATTACCATCATCATCACCGGTCCTTGTCTGCCCGTTAGGTCAGGGCGGGGCCAGCCCGTCGGCAGTGGCGGACGCCATGGTGGAAGCGGTGGTGGACTTTGTGAGGAAGAAGCATTCGAAGTTCGTTCGCATCGTGAAGATCCTGATCTTCCAGACAGTCATGACGACGGAGTTTCACAAGAGCATGAAGAGGAGGCAGGGCGAGCAGGTGGAGGAGAAGAGCGTCTTCACCAAAGTCAAAGGTATTTTTTTAAATAAACTCCGCCTACTCCGGATGTGTCATCGTTCTTTATCATTTATTCTTGTTCATTTTGACCAAGATTGCTCAAAGGAATGATTTCAGACTTTTTCTTAAAAAATGATGTTGGTGTTTAGTCTGTTTGTTCTTATCATCAACAAATCTCATGTTCAGGCTCAACTCTCAGTTTATGACTTCCTGTCTGTGGCTGTCCGAGCCCACTGGTTCCTACTGAAGATGTAAATCTTTAAGAAAGCCTCGCAAATATGTTGTGAAAATGTTTAGTCATTTCCTCAAACAGCTGCTCACTTTACCAACCAAACGGGAGGAAATTGTTCATTTGTTAGGGACTATTTACAGCGGCGTATGAATACATTTGGTGCTCTACTGTTTGTGGCAGCAGGACGGTGTTCCTGCCATAGACTGTATATAAAGATGGCCGACATGAGCTCCCTAAAAGTGAAGCCAAAACATCTGGATGGCCCCCTGGTGGCTGGCTGCAGTACAGGTCATAAGCCCCCCAGATGGCAGATGGGATATGAGCAAAACTAAAAACTCAACATGTCAAATAAATGTTTCCCAAAGATGGTTTCTGTCATTTTAGGTAGTTCTTATCACGCTGATGTTTGTTCAAGTGTTC
>JBBPCS010049150.1:0-19147 GCA_037974645.1 Hollardia meadi
TGTGTGTGTGTGTGTGTGTGTGTGTGTGTGTGTGTGTGTGTGTGTGTGTGTGTGTGTGTGTGTGTGTGTGTTCTGTATATGTGTTTGTTTGTGTGGGAGGTACTGTACTGTAGAGCGTGAAGGACTGTATGTGAGAGATAGCATAGTGTGTGGGCGTACAGAAAGTGTGAACGACAGGATGCGAGCCAGTGTGTGTGTGTGTGTGTTTGTGTGTGTTGATGTTGGGTGTATTCGAGGACACGGACGTCTCACCTCCAGGCCTTCTGTGTCTGGACTGGCGCAGAACAGGTTCTTTAAAGCAATGCCTGAATTATCATGTGGGCCTGAAAGAGAGAGAGAAAGACATTCAAAAACAGTTAAATGATCAAATTTACTTGCTGTTAGATACTCTAATTATGTTCCTTCTGTTTGCAGACCTTATCTGATTGGCCCCATCTACTAACAACTTCTGCATCATGTGCAAAAATTCTGAGTCAGACCTGGGCCTTTAGAATGACTCCAGTGAAGATCAAGATAGGTTTGGTAGGGACTAAATAATAGCCAAAGAAGACATATATCAACCACTGGACATTTGTAAACTTGTAAACTTGTAAACAGACAGATTATCTGGACACAGTGAGGGACCAGAAACTAAAAAAGACACAAACTAAAGGTTTGAAAGGATTGAGTGGCAACAGCCTGACGCTTTAGACTGGTGGACACAAACATAATAAACAGACAGAAAACTGACTGTCTGACTGCATGTTCTGCTAGCAAGCAGAGGTAGACAGGTCATCACGTCCTGCGACATTGCAAACTGGTGAAAGACACATGAATCAAGATCTTCACCAACAGAAAACTAACAGCAAGTGTTTGACACACTGTCAGACCAAAAAAACATGATTCAATATGTACTTGGAGAAAAAAAACTGACATTGCCATAAAGCAAAACCTGTCAATCGCAGCCATGGGGGGAAAACAGCACATGAAACTCTGTGAAACTGTACTGAGCTTTCGTGAAATCCAATGAATCTTCATCTGATGTTTCCAAGAAATATTGTACAGACATTCATGGTCCCAAGAGGATCGATCCCTCTGACGTTGGTGATCCCCTGACTTTTCTTCTAACGTCACTATGCACTATTTTTGCTCTTTAGTGAAATATCTCAAAAAATAATGAATGGATTTACATGAAAATTGGTTTAGCCATTCATGTTCCCCTCAGGATGAATTGTAATAACTTTAATGGCCCCTGAACATTTCTTTCAATGCCATCATCAGGTCAAGCCCTTAATTTGACCAATATTTTGGTAAAACTGTAAAACCTTCCCATCAGCCTCAGCTGTTCTTTGTGTGAAATGCTAATTAGCCCATGTTAGCATGCTAAAAAGCTAACATATAAAAGGCAGACATGGTAAACATTATATTTGCTTAGAATCAGCATGTTAGCATTGTGCGTGTGTTAGCATATTGACATTAACGTTTAGCTCAAAGTGCCCCTGTACCTGTACAGAAGAGCTGATAGCAAGACTGTAGACTCTTAGTAATGTTTTTACAGGCTGAACGTGACACTGCACTTAACAACTCATTATTACTGATATTATTATCATCATTGTATTATTAGTTATTACTGAATTACACAAAATCACACTAATTAAAATTTAAACAGATTTTTTGGACGAAGAGAGCGAGATAGCGGTTTCAGATATATTGAATCTCCTATTTTTGTCTCATTTTATTTTCCTCTTCTTGTCTCCTCTGCTTAGTGTTTGGATTGGAAACTTTGTGTGTGTGCATGTGTGTGGGTGTGTGTGTTTCTTACTGGTGGGGATCTCGGTGGGTCGCTCCACCACAGAGGGTCTCTTTAGTGCAGGTTTGAGGGGCTTCTGAGCAACTGGACGAACAGGACTGAAAGTTGACTCCTCAGTAGAGATCTGCGCACATACACATACCCACGCACAGACAGATAAGAAACAGCACTCAACCCTATCCTGCTTAAGAGCTCAACCCCTCTTTCTCTTTCTGTGGACTCATTAGACAAACGGATGTACTTCTTCAGAGTGATGAGATGGAGGCATATCAAAGTAGAAAAGAAAAAAAAAACTCAAAAAGAAAAGAAACCAGCAGAAGCTGAGAGCTAATAGATGTGTTCTGGTTCTGGTTATTCTGGTTTCAACCATAAAATGTTTCACAGATCTAGTTTCTTTTCCCATGTTAAATTCAGCCAGTTTTCAGTCTTCTCGACACTAAAACAAGTGTTTTCTTGAACAGTGATGGGTGAGCCTACACTTTTTAAAAAAAAAAATCAAGATCCATGCATTATTCCCTGGAAAGTTAATGAAAATGTTGAAAAATGCCCTATCTCGCAATGTTAAAGAATGAGATTAAAAATTCCTCGATCCGCCCCTTTATTCAGATCTGTGCCAAAATTTAATGGGTTCTTCCTTGGCCCATGCCCCCCCATCTTTCCACCAAGTTTCGTGGAAATCCATTCAGTAGTTTTTACGTAATCCTGGTGACAACCAAACAAACTCAAACCAACCAACAAACGAAAGTGAAAGTGAATGAAAGTGAAAACATAACCTTCTTGGCGGAGGTAAAAAAACATTAGCATTAGCTTAAAGGACAGTGTGCACAACTCACAGAGCAGCTAGCATGGCTATAGACTCTTTGTCTTAGTTTAGAACATCCACATCATATTACATTCACATTTACTTTGGAAAGATTGAGCATCTGGAGAATGAATGAATTTGTCTTCACTTGCTAATTAATGATGGCGCAAGTGGTACTCCTTTTCTTGTTTTGAGTCACAGTGACCTTACTGCTTAAGCCAACTCTGCTGCTCTGCTTTTATTTGCTTTTATTTTTTAAGCGTCTAATTTAAATTTTTGAGGGCAATTTTGAAGGCAAGTCATTATGAATATGGAGAAACTGGAAAGCTTTAAATGGCTGGAAGCATAAAGCTAAAGTCAAGCTTCTCTGTGCTAACAAGCTTGTTGACCCTCCAGCCAACAGCCCAGTTTCCTGGTCGCTTACAGGGCCAATGTTTCATTCTGCACTATCAATATGTAAACACCCAAGGTGTTTCCAAATGTTGCTTAGTGTCCCCCCACATCTCCTCTCTCCACTTGCAGTGACCTCTGACCTGGAAGCGGACCTCCTGACTGATCCGCTGGCTGTCATCCTCGCTGCGTGGGTTTGACACAATCGACAGGCGTTTCTTCTCCGCAGTGGCTCGTTCCTTGATGTACTCTAGCCTTCTGGGGCGACCGAGCTGCTGGGACAGCAGAGACTGAAGCTGGGCACGCTCGATGGAGCCCAACAGGATCATGGACTCTGGGAGCATAGATATAGACAGACAAAGAAGGTGAGGAGGTGAAGAGAGGAAGAAAAAGGAGACAGAAGAAAGTGGAAGAGGATGGAAGGGATGGCGAGCAGTTTTTGTGGAAGAGACAGGTAAGTAGAAAAAAGAAGGGAGGAGAGGTGAGAAGAAGGAAAGGAGCAAAAGAAGGAAACAGAAGATGACAAGAGAGTAAAACTTCTTTGGGGAGAGAAGAATGAGCAGACCGCAGGAGATTCCATGCTCATGTTGTAGCACTGCAGAGAGCTCAGCTGAGTTACATAACAAGAGCCCAGAATGCAGTGAATGTGTATTAAGTAGTCTCTGTGTGTGTGTGGAGGGGGGGTGGCAGCTTACTTGCTTTAAGTAATTGCCTTTGTTACAGTACGTGCTGATTATGTATTTGGTTAAATGCCGCAGCTAATTGTTCCTGTGCGACTGTATAATTGAGACAGTGTTGGAATACCAAATTTGCACTTCAGTGAGCTGGCAAATGCAGCACTATCAGCAAGCCGTGCCCTGGCAAGTTTGTCAATCAATCAATCACTTTAATGAGCATGCCACCAAGGTCGCTGGAATTTGTTTTTTGTACAGACTAGAAAGGACGGGCAGTCTAACAGCATCAGCAACACAGTCATCAATATCACATCAGACACCGTTATCAGCACAACACATGGCATTTACACGCATGGTATACTTGTGTTAAAAAAACTGATTTCTGTCAGGACCACTACAGTCAAAGAAGCTTAAATTCACATTTGCACTTATTTATATTTGGCGATATGGCTCTGTTATGCTCCCTGACCTTCCATGTGCCTACATCGAAAGGCTAAATGGGAAGGGCAACAGCAAAGACCCGCTAGGGTACAGAATAGAGCAGGTATCAATGGCAACAGAAATGACATAGACAGAAGTCAGACACAGCATAAAAAGGAGGAGCTGGGGCGAAGGTGGGTTTCAAAATGAATGCAAAGGAAGCAAGAATAGTAGGCAGACCTGTATGAGATTTGCCAATTGGATGCATAGAAGGGAATTAGCTGAACTATCACCTGATGTGGGCTGGTTTTGAGAACAGCCAATTTAACTGGGATTGTGAGCTGAGCTTGACTTCTGAGGCCTGCCTGAACTAACGCTGTGCTTAATTAACTATAATTAATTGTTTTCTTTGTCCTACTGTAACACATTAAAGCTAAAGCTTATGGAGTATTAAAGTTTTTTCGACTATAGTAATATCATATATCTGATGAAAGTTAATGAAAAATTAATAATAAAATGGCAAATGGAGTG
This sequence comes from Hollardia meadi, assembly GCA_037974645.1. NCBI lineage: Eukaryota > Metazoa > Chordata > Actinopteri > Tetraodontiformes > Triacanthodidae > Hollardia > Hollardia meadi. The sequence continues at coordinate 4,607 of JBBPCS010049150.1, forward strand.
CCACTGTTTGATTTAGTATTTCCAATACTTTGATTTAATCAGGCAAGGTGACAGGAGTCAGCACTGTTTGGTTTTCTCTGAATCCTTTTACATATAAGGATAGTTGGAGGTAAGATCTGACACAATTACAAGTTTACGAGGCTTTACACAAAGTACCTGTGAGTGAATGTTTGACTTTTTAATATGTTTGGTTATTTGCATCACACATCAAGCAATAGTACTGTATGCCGACAGGTTTTTGTGGAGAAGCAAGGCCTTTAATGTGTTCCTGAATAAGTGAAAACGCTTAATTTCAGGGTCAAAGCTGCATCGTGAGATGTCACCTTGGGGCAGCCGAATAAGCTGTAAACACAACATTGACATACTATAACCTTATGATGTTGTTATGCTTAACTTGCTAGCAAATAGTTGCCTATTCAAACATCCAGCAGACACAGAGATGTCATTAGCAGAGCTTTGCAGTCATGTTTCTGACCACCTGTTGATTTGAAGTCTAATATTTTCTCTACTTTTAGCTCCGTTTAGTCTCCACCAACTCTATAGGGAACTATTTGGTTGTATAGCTGCAAAATGCTCCACTAGGTTCAACAAGTAGTCTGCCGTTTGGTGCTGGAAAGGTAGTGTACAATGGGTTTAGAGTTGTTGGATGGAAAAAAACAAAGAGCTACAAGTTAATGTGTTACTATGAGCGACCGCATTTACATTACACATTGCAATGTAATCTATAGATAATGTAGAGGACATTGATGTACGCAATTTAAAAGAATCCTAAAACGGACCACCCATTTATTGATACTAACAGTGTAAAGATGCCTAAATATCTCCCAAAAAGTTTTAAATTAGAGTTTACTTATGGTTCATTTAGACCGAAAGCAAAAATATTTTTTAGTGCAGCTACATTACATACAAAGTCAATGCAAACTTGAATAAATACTAATGATGAAAATTAAGTAAACATTAAATATTTTTTAACATTTAGAAACACTGAGAAACCAGCTAGTGATTAAATTATTTTGCATACATTTATTTATTTCCTACATGTGCATGATTCTTTTCTTGATGTGTGTATGCACTCATTGGCTTTGACATCAGACCTTGTACACAGCGGTCCATGGTCATGACTGTGCAGAATTGCACAGATGGATGAACACAGTGAAAATGTGGTTCCTTGTATAGAAAGGTTCGTGTAGTGATGAGTAAGCATAAGTCATTAGTCATGTTGGAAATTATTAGTATAACAAGAGAAAGTGTATTACCAAGAGTTTAACTGTATAAAATGTTTTATTTTTAAAGTTGTCACAAATAATTAGCAATACTTCTCCCTCTGTGCATTATGTGTGTGTGTGTGTGTGCCTCACCAGCTGATTCCACTAGTGCCAGAGTCTTGAGGTGGCCCGTCATCAGAACGTTCTGCAGGTCTCTGTAGCAGCAGTTGAGTGTTATATACCGCACGTCTCGCACCATGATGTCCTCCACGCGAATATTGTACTTCCTGAGAAGAGAAAGGGGGAAAAAAATGTGAAGAGAAGGAGGAAGATGAGAGGAATTTATTAAGTGCTTACGGACATAAGGAAGAGGGGTAAGTTAGAAAAAGTATAAAAGGTGAGAAAAGAAGATGGATCCATTGATGAATCGATTTACATTTTCCTTGAAAAATCTGAACATATAACTGCTGACTATTTATATTGACTGTAATGCTTTGGCGATACTTTCTCCAATGAATTATCATGCCACTAAAGTCTTTGAACTGTAATTTCAGCTATTCCAAAAATGTTGCTCTGCGCGGATCTATAACCACTCTCCTTCATAGCCGATGCAGATAGCACACCTTTCCTCCAGCTGACCGGTCAATCCAATAACACGTTACACTGTTGACACGTCATACAGACGCTAGCAGCAGTGACGGAATGGCCATGTGTACAGTGGGGGGGTGGGTGACATTGTGTGAGCAGATCTTGCCTCAGCAGAACCGTACGCCCTGCTACACCAGTCATAAACACTCAGCTTTCTCTTCCTGCCCGAGCTTGCCAAAACCTGCAAAAACGGCAGCAGCCGTTCAAAGGTTTTTCGCTGCCAAGCCCTGTAGCAGTGCCAGGACACAGGCTCCGGCCAAGCCTCCGCTCCTTGTTGTGGTGACCACTCAATACACTGACCTCTGTTGAAGAATAAAGTTAATTTGATGATCCTCCCCCATCTCCACTTCAATACAAAAGAGCACAAAGCTGGTCAAGGATCCCCATTAAGAAAAAAGGCCTGTATACACCACCAGGAAATGGCATCAATAGAATTCTTAACTAAAACCAATCCTTATGGAAAGGTTCTCTTGGACATAAGACATAAAAATCATACAAACAGGGATGACAGTGCATACTTTTTTCTTGAAAAGGATTCATGATGTTGTACTTGTTTGTACAAACAAAACGTGGGAGAGCTTGAATAAGAAGTTCAAATCTGGAGCACACTGTGCACTGTCACCACTGCACACTTGGCCATTCCCTACACAAAGTGGGCATGCTTGTCAGATTGTTGGTTTCAGTGAAGTCATAAGGATCTGTTGATGGTTGGGTATCTAGCCATGCAAACCATGTTGGCTTTATTTGTCAAAATTTTTAGTTATTTGCCTCCACCAAATTCAGTGGAGGTGACTGGAATTTTGTTTGTGTTGCTCATGGCATTGAAAAATGACACTGCAGTTCACAGCTTTCATTTTTCATAGGAACAACTTTTGACAGAGAAAATGTTCCCTATGAAAAGCCTTCAGTGAGATCATTAGTGAGATCAGAGTAATGGGAACACTGTTTCTGGAGAAAGATCTTGCTGCACCACAAATAAAATTTCATTTATCTTGATTGTAAAGATGTTGAAAGAAATCTCAGAGGATATGGCAAAACCTGTGCAAACAAAATTAAATCTACCTGCATTGCTGGTTACCATCACAAATCAGAGAAAAAAATGTTCTTTGGTGTTTAAGGAAACCAACCCTTGAATGTGTTAACTTGCAAAGACCCAATTTTGATTTTGGTCTTCATATTTTTTCCCAAACACGCACTGCTGCTGTACTGAACATCTCCAAGATCACCTGTCAATCAAACTTTTTATTGGATTTTCCGATGATGAGGATTAAACGTTTGAAGCTGCTGCTCTTTGTCCTTTTAGTTATGGTGACTTTCATTGCTCAAACTAACTCCCCAGTTCTTTTTCAATTTTATCTAAACAAGCTCCAAATGGAAAATATATTACTTCCTGGGCATCAGAAGATATTTTCCTGACAGATCAACCAGACACCCACTGTTATCAAATAGATTTAAGGAACTGGATAAAGATGAAATTACTACTTTTTCATATTAGTCTGTTATAGAAAGTCCAGAAACAGAGTATATGTGAAAAAATCTCGACAAAAACATCACCCTTGAAAAAAGCTCTATCATAATAATAATTATCAAGTAATCAAGTAATAATCATAATTTGCAAGTGAATCTGAGAGAATAAAGTAATGCATGCCTCTGAACTGGCCACAAGACTAATTTCCCTCGGGATATCAAAAGCAGTTGATGAAATCTGATTGGTTTCCTCTTAATTGAACCTTTCTCTCTGCAAGGCTCAGCAATGCATCTCATCAGTTTGAGGTATCTTGCTTTAAGTCTGAGCTTATAGATTTGAGCCAAGATAAACAGACTTATAGAGTTATGAATCCAGGCTTAATGATCATCTATTGTCCAGAGTAGAGCGGAGAGGCTCGGGGCGTTGATATGTGTGTGTGTGTGAGTGGGGGTGTATGTAGGGGAAGGTGTGGAAGCCAAAAAAAAAAAAGCCCGTCCATGGCCGACGGGCTAAGCCTTCCCTTCAGTCTCTGGGTGTTGCACAAAGGCTCGCACTCTGCGCATCTTATCCTTATGCACAAGGTCTTCATTACTTTGAAAACCACGTCGTTAGGTTTAGGAAAAGATTGGTGATGTTTGGTTTCAAACGGGACGCAAACTCTGGTCTCCTGGGTGAAAGTCGTGTGTGCTACCTTCCACTCAACCCCGACCTCAACCCCTCTTGGCACTTCATCACTTTGGAAAGTAAGTCGCGCTACATCATCTGTTCAAGTCGTCTGATACTGACACGGACAGCTTTAAATTACAGGTACATTAAACCCTTGTGCATCTCAGCCTGACGCCAAAGGGTATATCTTGTGCGTCTGGATGGGACGCGAGGGGCTGTGACAAAATGTCAATATCTGACGAGCTGGGCATGAGAACGGGCTGGTGAGACGAGAAGAGACAACAGTGGACCGAGGACAATTCAGCAAACAATAACTGACAATTATGAAATGCTAAGAAACTGAAGAGCGACTGATGGAAAATGAATAGCTTATACACACACACACACACACACACATATAGTGATGTTATGCAATTGTTCCCTCAGTTTTTTAAACGCCACTCCAACGCTGAAGATGGATCCATCAAGAGAGAAAACAAAAGACTGATCTGAATAAAAGAGGGAGACAAGAGGTGGAAGCTGGGTCTGATTAGAGAGGAGTGAGTAACAGCAGGCCTGTAGTGGATAGGTGACCTGTTTGTGTGTTTATATCAGCAAAAGCAAAAACACAAATACTAGATAAGAAATCCAATTCTCTTCATGTCTGTGTGGGTGTGTGAACAAATGTACATGCCATCATATGTGTCTATTGCACGTCAGGCATTACACAAGTGTTTCTGTGTGTGTGTGAGTGGGTGGATGGTTGTGTCGGTGTGAGATGGATAATTTCCAGTTTGAATGAAAAACACATTCAGCTTGAAGGGGGCCTTGCTACCCACAGCCCTCCCCCCCTCCCCTCCTTGCTGCCTCCTCCTCTGCTCGCGTATGCTGCAGTAATAATAACAGTCACACACAGGCTTGGTGTGAGGTAGAGGTAGAAAAGTGAATGAAGGTTGGAGGGAAGTAGCTTTCTGCACAGCGACTCAAGTTCATACTGTGTGTGTTATTAAAAATAGATGATTCAAGGAGATTACATTTTTGTGTGGGTGTTCCTGACAGTTTCTCAATCATCTTTACGCCTCGGCAACTTTTAACATTTCGAAAACGTATGCCATTATGTCTAGATAATTTGATATTTTTTGATGATAGATGATTGTGTCATGATCTATTTTCACTTTGCATGGGTGCACACAAGCTCAAACGCACGCGCGCACACACACACACACACACACACACACACACACGTACATACACGTAGTGGAGAGGCTTTTTGACACTTTCTCAATCATATTAATGTCCTGGCAACTTTTAACATTTGGAAACTTTGTGTTTATCATTACGGATTTGGCGATATAGAAGCAGTCCATTTAAGTTTAAAGGACCTGCAGAGTAAGAATTGCTTGGAAAAGTAAAGGATGCAGCAGAACCGGAGATACCGTCTTTTTCATTCCAGGCATTCTTCTTTCTTGTCAAATTCAAGTGTCTACATGACCCATAATGCAACTTGATTGCCGACACTTCAGTCAGAGATTTGGATGCATTATACTGGTGGCAGCCAATATAAAAGCAGAGATGAGGTGCGGGCTACAAGGGTTAGGTAAGCTCACTTCTTTCTGATTTCATGCAGCATCCTCTGGAGACACAAAATGATTTATACAACGTTTTTGTCATATGTAGTATTACTCCTCCACAGCTCTTAAAGGACTTTCCCTTAAAGAACACATTTTTAACCTCCTGACCTGCCCTGCATTGGTTCAGTTTGCATACCCAAACCTGCCTGAACCTTACCTGAACTTTTAACATAGCCAATACCTGTGACCACATCCCTAATCAAATATGTGCAAAGCTGGCTATCGCTCAATATAGGGTACTCCAAGGGCGAACAAGGGCCAGCTTTTCTGGTGAGATCATTTGGAGTATAGTGGCTGATTGGCAAATATAAATTAGTTGCCTGATCACTGCCAGTCTGAATATCTGTACTGTTGCTCTTCCAAAAGAAGTTAAGACTAATATAGGAAACTTATATAGTTACCTGAAATAACTCAACCTTGCTGCTATAACCGTGCAAGTAGTTTTACTGGCCAAATTTTCAACTTGTGAAAGCTAAACGATTTTACAAGCAATGCACTTTCCTAGAAGACCTTGGCCTTCAGGATAGAGGAGCCACTATGATGATGATGGATGCTCTAAATGCTCGAGATGCCACATTTGTTTATTCATGCTTGACCACAAAACAACAGACTGGGGCACGCTTGCACTGGCCACAAGATTGTGATTTGTGTTTGCTGTGCTGACTGGTAGGTTTCAGTCTATGAGAAGTAACAGTATAGCCTATGTGTAAGATACAGTAGCCTACAGTAATGTATGTTACAATATTTTTATCAAAACTTATTGTTTGACCTATAAAATGAGGTCTAATCAAAGGGATTATCCTTTAAAGCAACAACATGCACTTATTAAAAGCAAACTGTTAATGATTCTGTAAGACCTTGGGAGCTTCTGTGTCAGTCCACAGTGTGCTAAGAGTTTGTCACATTATATAATCAGCAAAGAGAAACTACAAATCTGTGCAACATCTCATTGAAAACATGGCTCGCTTTACCTACAGCTTTCTCTCTTCTCTTCATTGTCTCAGACACACACAGACGGGACAGGAGAGGGAGGATGGGACGGAGAGGCCATGAGGTCAGTAGATAATAAGGAGAGACAGAGGAGAAGAGCGCAGCACAGATGGAGTGAGAGAGGAATAGATAACGAAGAGATGGATAGTGTGGGTCAGCTGAGGTGCTGATGTTGAAAGGATTCAAGTAGCTGACATAGATGAAACTCTTCAGGGGATGGCCACAGAAAATGATGAACAGATGGAGGATGAAATAAGATTTTTCCTCATTACTCCCAAATTTTGGATGATGCATCCTAACTATTATCTCCACTTAATGATTTACCAACATCCATAACAATAAGTGGCTCTGCACAATTTAATGAAGTGCATCTGTGTGGTTTCACCAAGCTCGGAGGACACCAAGCGGCTGGAAATCCCCTTCAGTATTGTGTGGTTGGGATAAATTATTGATGGGAGTGAAAAGGGATTAAAAGCATGTAATGCTGAACCTGTGAACTGGGTACCTCTACCTTTGTTTGTCTTTTTGTAAATCAAATTCCTCTCTGTGATTCCAAGTGTACTCTGAAGGTATTTAGGTGCTAAAAACAGCTAAATTAAAAAGCAATACTTAAAACCATTAAGACTTACTTTGCACTCAGCCTATTAACATTAACATGAGATTAAACTGGGAACATTTACACTGTATCTAAGCCATTATGTCACTAATTAAACTTCCACTATTAAAGAAATAAACCCCTGCAGAGCAAACACTTTCAACAACAACACGGATAGAGCTTTTGCTAGAGATTATAGCTAACATGCTTGCATTACCCTGTTACTCAAACAGCAAAACATGTTACCATACTCACATGCCAATTTTTAAAAATTTTTTCCCCCACAGTATGGCAAAGTCATGACCCAGCCTACTCTGCCTCTGAATGGCTACTCCTTCTTGCGATTGTTGTTTGGGTAGGTTAGGTTTGGGCATGAGCAGTCAGATTGGTTAGGGTCAGGGTAAGAATATCAGCCTAAGCCAATCAGAGCCAGAGTAGGGCAGGTCATGCCTTCGCCATTGCTTGAAAAAAAACTTACTGCCCACAGTACATGCAAGCTAAGATGCTTAAAGTTACACATGTGCCCCACGGACAACATTTTGACATGTTATCGTGGTAACATTAGAATGCTAATAAGTTAAATGTTAAAAGCTAAACGTTAGCATGCCAATGTGTAAAAATGTTGCCTGTGGGCTAAGTGAAGTTCAGCTAGCATAGATCTCCCCAAAGGTAACAAAAGTTGGCAAGTAGCATCTCTAAACGTCACTGAGTAACATGTTATATCATGCTTGTTTAATCTTTTCGCAAAGCTAAGCTAACTGACAGTGGCTTTATATTTACTGTACAGAAATGTGAGTTGTATCGATGTTTACATCAAAAAAATTGAAAACTGTCTCTTTAAATTACATATATTTGGCGATATATTTAACCCATTGCCGAAAGCTGCATGATCTTGTGTTATTTGCACATCCTATAATGCTGTAATTTATTTTGACAGTATTAGTTGCATTATGTTTGATAGTCAAAACTTGCAATATAAGTCTTGACAAGTGTTTTGTTTGCTGTTTCCCATTACTTGCTGCTGAAACAACCTAAATATGTAATATAATGTAATGTTATGTTTTGTGATAATGTTGTGTAAATGTTTCACCAGCATGTCCCACTGTACATACTCGTGGTGTCCCCAGCCCAGCTCTGGGAGGTAGGGCAGCTTTTTGATCCGGATGATGGAGTCATAGAGGGAGGGCTGCAAGGACTGGGCCACAGCGTTGGCCAGGATCACTGCAATCATCACCGGCAGGATGTGGGATATCTGGCCAGTCAGCTCAAACACAATGACTGCGGTGGAAACTGTGTGGGTGACCGCTCCGGACAAGGCCGCCGCACCTTTGGGTAGGGAAAGAACAGTCGGGTGAGGGAAAGAACAGTCGGGTGAGCGAAATAACAGAGAAGTAGGCTACTGCAGAGAAGCAATTGTTCAGATCATTGGTTTCAAGGTGGTAAATAAAGGGGGTTCTTGAGAGGAATTAAGGGGAATCATCCATCAAAATGAAAAATAGTTTCAAATTACCATGATTTCAAAAGACAATATACCTTTACTATCCCACAGCATGTAATAGAGGGGATGCTGAACAATACCAATGGCTCATGATCTTCACTACTACTGCTGCCATTTCTCACTTACTAACCTCACTTCTCTCCAGACCTGTTAATTTCTGAAAACAGAAATAGTCTTAACAACAGAGGATAGTGCCAAGAATTACTATCGTCAAAACAGGTTTTGTTCTCAAGATTAAAAAAAAAAAATTGCATGGTGATATACAGTATAACTTCTTTACAGTCTTTACAGCGATGGGAAGCATATTTACTCAAGTCCTGTACTAAAGTATAATGTTAAATCGCTTGTATTTCTACTTTGTATTGCTACTTTACAGTATACTTCACTACATTTATGCTCCATAGAACTACATCTATGCACATGCACAGACTGCGGTCTGCAGCCCACTGGTTGAGAATGGCTGCAGGGGTATTGGTACTACAAAATGGTTAGAGGGATAATTCACAAAGCTAGTTATATTTCATATTTAACTAAATATGTAATAACAATTCACATAAATGAAAAAAACATCAAATAAAATGCATAATGTCAAGGTTTCAATGTTTCAATATCACCAAGCCAATCACAACACGTCATCTGGTAGACACAAACATGTTTAGCTGGCTAACATTTCCTCAGATGCAGTGACACAAAATGGATCGGCCTTTGAAACGAACACAAACCATTGTGACTGTCACAAAATCAAAGTGTGAATGCTACTCTGCATGTCAGCGTCTCACCCATCACACCACGACTTGATCTGATTATTTCCCAAAAGCAAGCCCAAGTGTCTCACTGAAGCTAAGCACAATATTACAGCTTATAGTGGCATAACACATATTTACAGCCCAGTTTGCTTTTCTCATGTTTGTGTCATGTTATGTTTCTTATCTCATTTATTTTGGAAGGTGGTCCTTGGATATTTTTTAACAATCAGATGTGGGCCTTGAGTTACAAGAGGTTGAGAATCCCTGGTATTTGTGGTCATATGGTTCAGTTATACTACTACAAACATAAAAGCAAACAGTATCAATATTTTATTTATGTTCCTGACTCAGATCACATACACAATATGTTGTATATACAGCATTATTGATGAAATCCACAAAACCACACTTCAACTCTGGAAATCAGTTTACTCAAAGACTCTAAGTCATCACCCTGTTATAAATTTCCTCTCTACCCTCAGCCCAACAAACCAAATTCACATTCCTCTCCTAACAATCTCTCAAATAGCCGTAAGGCAAAAAAGACTTATTCAGCTAACTCAATACAAAAGGGAACCTCAATATTTCCAAATCTTTTTATCTCAATAAAGTGTTGTGAAAACAATATAAAAACTGCATCAAAGCAGACAGAGCAGCACGGGGCAAAGTGAGCCTTCACTGCTCAACTGAGAAAATGGATGAGTCCAATCCAAAGAAAGAGATAAACACTGGGGGAAAAAAACAGTAGAGAATGAAAGCATTAAAAATATAGTGAAAAGCAAGAGGAGAGAAGCAGATGGTGGCTGAGAGAGTCTACAAAGGCAGGTTTCATTGTTCTTTCTCGTAACTTAATTAAGCCTGTGTATGTCTGCCTATGCTTCTCAGATAAATGCTGCTGCTCCCTCTCCCCCGTTCTAACATTTAGTCCTTAAAGTGAGCTCTGCTGTGAGATGAAAGAGGCTCATCAGAGTGTCAGGCCTGTAAAAAGCTGAGTCATCAGCTACAGTGCACCACAACAACAAAAACATCAGCAGCCCAGCAAAAACAGCTGCCGTCAACCCGCGACCGTGGCATTATCAGCACGGCTGTCAACAAGTAGCACAGTGGAGGAAATCTCAACACCGCATCTCATTAGACACGCAACTTCAGAAGGGATGGACGTGATGTGGTGACGAAGGGACGGCTGGTGTTTGCAAGACATGAAGTACATTAAGGATTTTGCTTTTCTAGGTTAAAACGTCAAGTTTGATTTTGTTATTAAAAAATGAATAAGAAGAATAATAACACCATCCACTTCTGAATGTCCCACCTGTTGCACAGAATTTTATGTGATCTATTTTAATGGCAAATGTTTGAAAGAAAATGTCTATGTTTTCCTATATTTATGTGAGTCCAACTGCTTATAATCACTGAAAACGTGCTACGAGTGCATCTCCTTCTATAGAGTGAGATAAACCGGACAGTTTACTAACTCTACACTAATGTCAGAAGGGAAAGGCCGAAGAATGTTTGAGGTAGTTTAGAAACAGTGTCTTCATTACATACAGATTTTAATTTTCAACTCATGCTCTGTGTTGCAGCACAATGTTGCACACATAAGGCATAAAGTTTTTTTCTCTCTCTAATACATTTCTATGTTGAATTTTCTTTTGTTTATTCTCAAACGTAATAACATATATGAATGTCAAATGGAATTTGAAAGGCTCTCTGTTAAATCTGACGTTTAGTTAAATATAAAAACAACTGTCAAAAAACTGACTGAAACTACATTTGGATATTTTTAAGGATCGGTCAAGAAATCTTATTAAAGACAAAGAAAAATGCGAATGTTGAGTGGAGAAAAGAGAAATACATTAACCATTAAACAGACTGAAACTGAGGAAAAAGTTTCAATGTAAAGTCATTGAAAACACATCACTATTGTATTTTATATTATTGACTGTTTGGAGGTAAAGAAAGCAATGCATTCTTTAATGGCTCTGATGGCTGATGGATTTTATTCCATGACGCAAGATCCAAAAACAATTTCTTTGATACAATTTCTGTTTCTTTAAAGAAGTTTTACATTACACAACAAGTTGCATTTCAACCTCCAAACGTTTAAGTAGGATATGAGGTCTTGACAGCAGCACTATGGGCTGTGAGCATTTGTTGTTTTGTCATCTGATATCTTAAAAGTTAGAGACTTAACTTGGAGCTATAAATTGAAGCTGTAGGAAATATGCATCTTGATTCATTTTCTATGAGTGGTGGGAAGAAAAGTAAAATATTTTACTCAAGTGGAAGCACTGATGACTCAGAAACTTAATGGGTGCAGAGTTAATGTCTTGAAAAGATTGAATCACTTATAAGCAGCCGAATTGGATAACAATGAAAAATATTTTTGTGCTGGTCCCAAAACTGCCTCAATATAATGATGTGAATCTGACAAAATGGTTTGTTTGTACTAAAACTGGCTTTTAAGAAAACAGCAAAAGAACTAGAATTACCACCTTGTGGTTGTATGTCTCTGTGCACCAATCAAGTTGCAATTTCCATCCATGTCTCTCCAGAGTCACGTAATATACCGTGTAGTGAGCTACGTCACAAGGTGCAACAACAATCACCTGAAGCTCAATATCAGCAAACCAAAGCGCTTGAGGTGGACTGCAGTGCTTCAAATATTTGCTGCAAAGAAGCTCCAAATTCTAAAACATAATTGCCTCACACACATCTTCAACCTGGCAGCACAGAAGATCTATACAATATAATCTCTCCTTCTGTACCTAAATATGGTGTTGAATAATGGCCAAAAAAGTGTTTTTGCAGAATATTATTATGTCACAGTGAAGTTGACCTTTGACCTTTTGGATATAAAATGTCATGAATTCATTTTTATTATCCTGTGAGACATTTGTTTGAAATTTTATTTTTATTTTTAGTAGTGCATGAATTCTTGAGTTATGACTAAACATTTGTTTATTAGGTCACAGTGACCTTGACCTTTGACCTGTGACCACAAAAATGTAATCAATTGATCCTTGGCTCCCTTGGCTCGACATTTGTGCCAAATTTTACGTAATTCCCTCTAAGCATTCCTGAGATATCGTGTTCACAAGAATGGGACTGACGAGGCAGAAAAAGCACACTAGAAAGTACTTCGACAACTAATCAAGAAAGTGAGAATAGAGTAACGATGGTCGTGTCTTTAACTTACCCACGACAGCATATCCTCCTGGCACTATGGGGTAGATGGTGCCATCTGTGTGAATGCCATCTGGGAACCAGGCTGCCATGCTTTCTCCAACCAGACGACCAAAGGCTGCCCCTGAAATATGTACACACACGTGCACGAAGAACAGAACCTACAGTCAATATTGGGCTTCATCCTGGGGGCAGTAATTGCCACTATTTTATTGTGTTACTGCCCTAAAGTGGCAGCTCTATAGAAAGCAGAAACAGAATTGTATTAGTCAAATGTTTTAGATTTACCTTTGCGAGAGTGTGCATATATTTCCACTCAGATAATTAGCAATGATTTGTTTCTCACGTCAAACAGCTTAATGCTTGATGATATTAAATATTTGTGAGGAAAAACACTGAAAATTGGTGATGTAATTAGCAAACTCCGAGTTCAACTGAAGGAGAAATTTGACATTTTGGGAAATACGATTTCTTGCAGAGAGTAAAATTTGGTAATGTTCCAGTAGTTTGACATTGTTTTTATTCAATAGACCTTTTTCACAGCAGCCATATTATCATGAAATCGCAGGTAAACACAGGTTTGATTATTGAAATGAATTAAGGTTCTGTTCCTTTTAGTGCAGCAGAGCCTTTCCAGTGAGCCAACATGCACAGGAGCAGCACCCTGACTCTGTTTGACCGGAATGGAACGGAACCTTAATTTGAATCACTGGTAACACCTGTGTTGAACCTACTATTTCATGCCAAAATGGCTCATTTGAAAGTCTATATAACAAAAACAATAACAAAACCAGACCAGGGGACAACAGATAGGGCCATCATAGGCAAGGTGAAATGTTTGACATCATATTGAACTTGAAAGGAAGCTGGGTTACATTGTGGTATCAAGGTCTGTCACCAACCCCCATAGAGGTCTTTTCATTGAGTCGTGTAAAACCATTCATAACCTAAAGTTTAATTTTGTTGATCTTAGTGCAGAAAGGAAGTAAAAGAAAGTCCTCCAAGCAAAATAAATATATAGTAAGGAAATCAGTTATGGTTCAAATTTCCAGTTTTTCCAATATTTTTCACATGTTTTAGTGGCATGAGAAAACATCAATCGTTCCATAGTACAAATTTTCTGAACAATTTCTATCCATTCAGAAATTGCTGGAGACTCTTTACTTTACTCATAGCCATTTCCTGGTTATTGTTTTCATTACCTTCTAGTAGTAATTGCAATAAATACATGTCCTGTTTGTTCAGTGCCCAAGTTTCCCAAATATATAACACTGAAATCAAAATCAAGCTCTGAGCTGATTATTGATCTGATTTCTGTTACCACTTCTACCCAGTAAAAAAAAAGCACATTTTTTTGGGGGGAAAAAAATCATATTTGCTTTTTTGTGAAGAGTTAGAAGAGAAGTTTGATACCACTCTCAGTTATTTAGTCTCTCTAAATAAGAAAGCTACGGCAAGCAGCTGGTTAGTTTAGCTTAACAGGAAATAGGTAGCCTAGCTTGTGGTTGTTTTTACACTTCAATTCCTGTACAGTAAAAAAACATAATATACAATGTTTGATATCAAAAGTGAGTTTTTGAGGTGCTTGAGCAGATTCTGTTACCTTCAAACAGAGCGGGCTAGCTGTTCTCCTTGGTTTCTAGTCTTTTTTCTGACCTAAAATAACCAACTGTTAGCTCTAGCTTCATGTTTGACAGACAGATACGAGGAGTGGTGTTTGCCTTCTCATACTCTCAGAAAGAAGTTCTCTCTCAGACACATCTACGTTCACTGGTCTAACACACACGGTCAGTTATTTCTTACCAATGACAAATACTGGCATGAAGGCTCCGCAGGGCACTGGAATGGTGGTGGCCAGGGCAGACATCCAGAACTAAGAGAGAAAAAAAAGTGTGTGTGTGTGGGGGGGGGGGGGGGGGGGTAAACAGAAGA
>JBBPCS010049161.1:0-19146 GCA_037974645.1 Hollardia meadi
ATTAATAATTAATAACTAATAGTAAAGAGTGTGGTCTAGACCTACTCTACATGTTAAGTGTCATGAGATAACTTTGTGAATTGGCGCTATACAAATAAAATTTGATTTGATTTTGATTTGATTTGATTTGATAAAAGCGTCATATATGACTTGCTGAGAGCAGCTCTTCTATGAAGTTTTTTTTTTTTTTTTAGCACCAATCACATCCCTTGATTGTGAATTTATCTGTAATTTGACAGCAATTAGACGCACTTTCCTCCAGTCTTTTCTCCTTTCTTTCTCCTGTGCTGTCTTTTTTTTTTTTCTCCACACTGCTTCTCGGCCACACGCACCCCATGCACTGACTAAACATTGTGTTCACGTGTATGTGTGCGACCAATCGCGTGTGATGACAGAGGGAGATCATACCATCAGGTTGAAAGCAGGCAGGGGGGCTGGTGGTCTATAGTTCTGAGATACTTTAGCTGCCCTGTGTTTTTCTCTCTTTCATTTACCCATTTCATTCGGTATTTTTAACACTGGTCGGACACTGCCGGCCAATCACCTTGCCAGGCCACCAAGAATTCTCCAGGTGCTCCTGATGGCCAGTCTGGGCCTGCTTTTCTCATCCTTTTTTGTTGTAGCTGGTAACCCAAATTGTTCCCAGACACATTTAAAGGACACAGGCACATATACAGTACATATACAGTATACTGTATACTGCACATATATTAGGCTGGGCTGGCACACTAGGAGCCTGAAGGTTACCAGTTCAAATCTCTGGCTAGATGGCACAAACATCTGACAAAATGACAGCTGGCACCTGCAGTGTTGTCAGTGTCAGATCAGATACAAGCTCCTGACATTGTGCCCTCAGAGCTCTTCAGTGTTTGGATGGGTTGAATGCAAGAGATTAATGTCCCCATGGGGATGAATAAACTAGTATTCTTATTTATAAAGAACAATGTGAAGGCATCTCATCTATTACAGTTATTGATGTTAACAATAACCAATTTCCCTGCTTTTAATTTGTCCATGTCTCTCCATCACCTGATGCCTGGGCTGCTACTTGTGTTTCGCTTGTATCCTTAAAACTGACCAACCCATTCTCCTTGTTTTTTGTTTCAACACAATTACACCCTGCAGTTCGTCCTTGCTTCTGCCTTTCACTCACTGAAAATGTAAAACACCTTCCTTTGTGAGCATAAAGCACAACTTGGGAATGCAAAAGTCAAGATTTCCAAACTATTAAGCTACATTAACATTACTGCATTGTAAGAAAGGTGCACTAAATAAACTGGACAGCTACACAACACTAATTTAAAAGCTTTGGCTTCACTGAAGAGTTTTTGTTAGCTAGTTACTTCGCTATTTTTACACACATCAGTAAATGGGGGGCCACACATCAGTAATTGTCATTTATGGTCGTCTGAAGTCTTCTTCTGTCCCATGAAAGCAGCTCCAGTCTGCCTGTGAGCTTCAACAGTGGGTTCATTTGTTTTAAAAAAAAAACAGCGTAGCAGGAGTGGGTGAGGGTGTGTTGGTTGCTTCTTGCCACAACAGAAACGGAAGCCAGTATTAACGCTATTAGAGTTTGAGAGGTGGGCTGAGTTCACCCCTGGCCATAGCCACCGCCGGCCTAGACTGATACTTCCAATGCGTAACATCCCACCATCCAAAGAGAGAAATGGAAAACAGACTTGAGGCAGCTTTTAGTGGATCAGAATTAAGTCACCAGTCACTGGGTGACAGGACTCCTAGAATTAGAGCTCTTTTTTTTTCTTTTTAAAAAAAAATTTCTACCCCTTCAATCTATCAAATCAACCTGCCTCTCTACTGCTAGACTGAGTCGGCCCTTGGCAAGCTGGGCGGAGCAGTTGCATCCTGTTCATTTACTACAAGAGCCGGTGAATTACTTTCAGGCGGCACGGAGGGCAAATGAGTTCAAATGAGATGTGGATGGGGTATAAAATGGCAGCATGGTAACCAGTCACACCTGTGATTTGTTGTGAATGGATGTAAATCATAGCCTATTATTTTACTCCTGACTCCTCGTGAGGTTTTAGTCACCCCCACCCCCAAAGGAAAATCACCAGCACCAAGCTGATGAATGATAATTGAGAAAAGAAATAGTGATTCAAATCCCCTCTGAATGTGTTGAGGAACAATTTTTCACCTAGCCTTTATCGCCCAGCTATACACGGACCGATCATGCTTACTACCATGAGTAGTCGACCCCAAAGGCCAATTGGGAGCCAGGAAGAACCCTGCTCAGCCATGTAATGATCCCTTACTGTGGTACTCTAACATCCCTGTCTTGCTGTTAACTATAGATGCTCTCAGTATGTGTCACATTCCCACGACGCAGTCCCTTTCTTTGATGCTTAAACCAGTGTATTAAGCACCAAACATAATATTCTAACCCACTTTCAATTACTCAACTTCCGTGTCCCAACTTTTAAATAACAGGGACTGAACATATTGTCCCTATCTGCATGCATTATGCTTTATTTACACATAACTCACTGTCTGGAGGAGTGCACGTCTCCCCAGGGTAATGCATATGTTTGAGGGCTTAACAAGTGATCCAAAACAAAGACAAGGCTTCTTCATCATGGGAGACAAACACAGTGCTCCACTCGCAGAGTTATCTACCTATGCAGACAGGGGCACACATTCACCGCTAAGGATGCACTAATGCAGTCCCGCAGGAGCTGCTATCCAACAGTTGCTGCTTCCTCAGCGCCTGCCATTGTCATTGCCTCATCACATCCCATCACAGCCCATTTACCTCTCAGTTAATCCAGTCCTCCAAACCGCTCTAAGTCTTTCCACTCTCAGCATGGGAAAATAGATGCATTGGTTAAACATGTCAGCACACATTGCTGGAACAGAGGAAATCATCCAGCACATTAAACAGCACCGCAGAAATAAAAATATATTTATTGTCTTGTACCTCAGAAAATCCTTGAATGCTCATAAAAAAATATGCCACCTCACAGTGTCAGTGAAATTGCTGAAAATGCAGAGGCTTTAAAGACTTGAGCCTGAGGAAGGGGGAGCATGCTGGGAATGTGAATGTATTACTGTACTTATCATTTTTTAAAATTTGTATTACACTGCAGGGTAGGTTTAGTGAAATGATTTTTTTTTACCTCACTAAATAAGACTTTAATCCCTATATTATAGATGTTCTTTAATAGGGGGACTGATTTCTGTCGTTAATGACTTTGATCCTAATGCTATCATCATTTTAGGTCACCTTGGCTCACTTATGAGTGTCATTTGAGCATCACCTAAAAATAAAAATGGAGCCATTATCTACTCACACCCATGCCCCATGATGGAGGTTGGGTTGAAGTTTCTTCATCCACAAAACATTTCTGGTGCTTCACTGCAAAAACAGTGTTGCACATTCTCCTGAACAACTGAGGTGTGGAAAACGTAAAGAAATAACCCAAAAAACAAAACAAAACACCCATAAAGGGCTCCATACAGCTCATCCGGCATATTCCAAGTCTTCAGAAGCCCTGAGATCCCAAATTGATTTGAACACATTAACTACAGCAACCCACCCCCAACCCCCCACCCCTTTCGTTTCCCTTTAGCTAGTGACTATAGTGAAGATTTCAATCTAAAAAAGGGTGTAAATAACATCTTTTCAAATCAATTAGGGATTTTGAGGCTACCGGAGATTACACTGGATGCAAACAAGTCTGCAGCTTCTTCAGTTGTTTAGGAGAACGCTGCAACATGTTTCTGAGAAGCTCCAGAAATGTTTTGTGGACGAAGAAACTTTCAACTCGACTTTCAATCGTCCATGGGTGAGGAGTTAATTCTTGAATTTTCAGTTTTGGATGAACTGTTCATTTAAAACAGATTGTCAAGGCTGTCTCTGCGATAAAGGTGCAAAGACAAGAATCAACCTTTACTGTCCGGCTGTCACCCCTTCCTCTCCACCTATAAAACAACACTTCTGCATAAAGGAATTTACCCGTGTACCCTCGAGCCACTACTTTAATACATCTAAACAATCTAATTATCAATGCCATTACCTCCACTCTATAGTAATGGAACTAATGTTGTGGCAAATTGTAGTGAATGCCAGTTTTCATGGACACAGTTATAGCAAGAGTTGTGTCTCATCAGACTGTTTGTAGTCCCCATCAACTGTGCACTCTCCGTCTGTTTTCCTTCTCTTTGCATCTAAAGTGACTCCACTGCTTTTGTTTCAGTCCATTAGCTGCAGTAACTCTCATACGTTGCACTCTTATTGGAACTCATAACTTATCGTTAGCTGTGTACTTCAGCAAAGAATTGCTGGTTTGAAGGCTCCAGCCTCTGCTATTTCTGCTGATCTACCAGAAGTCGCGGGTCCTTTTACACTTTATGGGAGTCGTGCCGATGAGCAGTGGGGAATATAACGACATGAAAGACAATTTGAAAAAGCTGAAATGAGCGTTGTGCCCCAAAACCTTTAAACAAAGGTGCATAATATGCCACTCACGTCAACCAGAACACTTTTTTTTGAAAGGAATTACTCTATAAGCTCATGATAATTTGTAATTATATGGCATTTACTCAGCCTGATGATTCCCTACTTCTTTGTAGCTGAAATAGAAAGACCTAATCATGCAAATCAGTTTCTTTGACTTTTTTCATTGTATTTATCAGTCTTTCAACAACTTAAAGAACACCACTAATTGTACACATTAAAAGCTGTTTACAAGTGTTGTGTAGTACTACTGCATGTGTGGCTCAAGGCCACATTCTGCGCTACCAGTACAACAAACCTGAATCTCTGATCAAACAGTTCAGCCCGTTCTCATTTCCAGGACGTCAAATACCACCGTTTGTCCCACCGCTTCTCATCCAGACGCAGAAGATACTCCTTAGGGTCTGGATGACACACAGCAGGCTTTAATGTACCACTAATGTAAACACATCAGTGCCAGTATTTGATGATCAAAGCAACTGACCAACACAGCATAGTTAAGAGGGGTGGAGGTCAGGGTCACACTTACCACTTTCACGTCTGGATGAAACACAAGGGACAAAGCAGCGATATCTGATGACCTGGGATGGAAACATGTTGAAATGTTGGTAGACGAACTATACTGTGGTAATGTACGCACCACGTTTTTGACAAGAAAGAAGAATGCATAGAATCAATCTTATGATCAGATTAATGATGATGAATAAATATGATATCTCTGCTGTTCTGCATTGATTTTAATCTTTTGATTTTAAACTGTCGATTGTTAGTCTGCCAATGATTGTGATGCTTAAATAGTGAAGTACTCTTTTAGTGTTATTGGACTTTTGTGTTTATATCCTAAGCTTGATTGGTATTGTATTGAGCATTATTTTAACCATTTTTTGGGATGTTTTGTCACCATTCGATCATTAAAGCTCTCACAAGTCTTGGCCATTGACATGCCATCAAAACCTCATGGGAGCAACCATACCAGCCCCTTCTCATACCCAGCTCGTCAGATATTGATGTTTTGTCACGGCCCCTCGCATCTCATCCAGATGCACAAGGTGCCCTTTAGCATCAGTCAGAGACACACAAGGGTTTAATGTACCTGATGATGTAGCACGTTACACCTGCACCGTTGCAACTCTTCTCCAAAGCAAGAAAGTGCGAAGAGGGGGAGAAGTTGGGGTTGAGTAGGGGGTCACACACACACAGGTTTCACCCAGGAGACCAGAGTTCGCATCCTGTTTGAAAGTAAGCATCACCAGTCATTTCCTAAACCTAACCAAGTAGGTTTTGTGCTTAAACTTAACCAAACTTCACTAATGTTTTGTGTCTAACTTAACCAAAGTAGTGTAGACCTCGTGTGTCAGGAAAAGAAGCACGGGGTGCAAGCCTTTGTGCGTCGCCAGAGACCCTAAAGGGAAGGTGTAGCGCGTACGTCAGTCATGGATGCCAAAGGGCCCGTTGCATGTCAGGGAAGGCTTCATGTGTCTGATGGCAATGCCAAGGGGTGCCATGTGCATCTGGATAAGATGCGAGGGCCGCATGACAAAACATTGGTATGTGACATCCTGGGATGAGAACAGGTTGACACTGATCACCTGCTGCTACTACTCCCTGTGCTGCTGCTGTTTATATAGCATTACACTATGTAAGCCCTACCTTTATGTTCCCTTTATGTGGGGAGTGACAAGCTCAGCGCCTAGTCATGGAACAAATATTCTTGTACATATTCAAAGATATTCAATAGAAATAATTACATATTCCATGTGACTTGACTGACTGGAATACAATAATTACTGTTTTGTCTTGAATATAGTTATTCATTTTACCATCAAATGTTGTAGTACATACGGTTAGGCTTAGTATTATCTTGGATATGGAATATGGACAGAGGACCTTGATATCAAGTTTTAGCTTTTCAGAGAAGGTAATGAATTAAACCCTCTATGACAAAATCCTTTTTTGGATTCGCCCAGCGTGAGGAATAAAGAGTTTGTAAAGGCTTTATTAGGCTTTTCAGACTGCAATAACACCCCCAAAAAGGCTTAGGCAGTGTTTAAAGGGGTCCCCTGAAAAGTGATGGAGAGATTAGTTTCACACTGTGTTAGATTCAGGATATGGTGACACAGGTTAAACCTGCATCATTCTGAATTGCTCGGCCAACCTGGCCTCATGATAGAGGTCCTCTTGGGTCATCTCACTTCTTAGTAACCCAAGTGAGTAGAGCCAGGCCTAAATTCAGTCTAACTGGGTTTTCCCATGGGTACTGTTCTATTGCTGCAGGTCATTGGCCTGCATGTCAATACTTCTAATACCCGAGGGGATCCATGGAGACCTGCTATCAGCTTTGATCGTGTGGTGCATCAATCATCACAGGAGGAAAATGTGTTTTTAGAGGCAGAATGTGTGAACTGTGAAAAGCATTGCATTGAATCTCATGACATGTTCTGCTACTCTTTTTGATCATCACTTTTCATTATTTTGTTGTGCATTGTGCTGCTAGTGTTCAGGTTCTAATTAGCTTGGGTCTATTCAGGACCAGATGTGGCTGTCCTCAAGTCTCTTTGAGATTTTAGCCTCCTCTTTTATTTGCTTCTTTTGTATTCTTCTTCTTCATCTTATTTTATGCATGTTGGGTTCAGGCCAGCTTTCCACGGAGCCATTCAGGATCAGGTCCAAGATTTTGGATCTGTGAAGGCTTCTACTTCCTCTATGACCTGGTTTGAACATGGGTCAGACCTGACTTAGCTTTAGTATGTAGTAACTGTACAGTAGTTAACTGTATTGACATTTAAATAACTTTTATGAACAGTTGCAGTTTACCCATCAACTTTTGTAAAAGACAAATGTAGAGAGACAAAGAAAGGGGCATTAGGGAATGTGAAGGAATAATATATATATGGATATAAATACTGAATTATGGTAGGCTGCTCAACACTTTGATGAGTATCACTCGACAGAAATTATATATTTTCATCATTAAAAAGTGTCCTGTCATGTTGCACATCTAGAGAATGTTGTTATTTTGCGGACACTGTCATATTTTGTTGCACAATGTAATTGAGTAATGTTTCTAATGACGCCGTAGAGATAGTAGTTTTCAATCCACACCGACTGTGACCTGCATTCAGCTTAGACTCTGTCCACAGAAGCAGCCAAGCTGCCTTCACCAGGATGATTGACAGCAGACACTTACTGAACCAAAATATTTTTCATGTCAGCTCCACGGGAAGAAATCAACAGCGTGTGTATTTATTGATTCATTGATTTTACTTCCCAGCCCACTGTGGCAAGTGAGGGGAATCTGCCGCTCACAGACAGACTGGGAGCTGATCAATCAAAGTACCGCTGATATGGTTTATAAGTTAAAAACACATATACAGCGGGACATTTGTGTGATTTAAACGGCTGTCTGTGCAGGTTACGCTTCACTAAAGGCGATGAGTTAAAAAAATGCCCCAAAATAAATCATCCTTAATAATCAGTTTCAGCATCACCACTATCTAGCCTTTCTCTAGTTGTCTTCCCACAATACAATATAGTGTTGACTATTGTACAGAAACTGAAACATCTTGAAGTAACACTGGGAGAAGCAGGTGTAGACTTTTTTCAAGCGCCTCCTTGTAAGCAGCGTTTGATGGTGCAGAGTATTCACAGATGGAAAGTGTCAATTAAGCGTGTCGTGAATCCTTGTAGCATTCAGCGGAGACAAAATGATTGGAGGCTACCTCCCAGCCGATCATTCCAGAAGAGTAAAGAGAGCACATCAGTGCCTTTACCGCATCAAAAAAATCACCAAGAGATTGAATCTCACAGAGAAGTACTGTCCTGAACCTGTTGAGCATATCACCTGGAGTGGTTCTTACCCAACGTTTTCCTTCACATCATTGCATTCATAGCATGTTTTTTCTTTCTTTTGGCCTGACAGGCCTGGGCCCACACTCGTACAACTGACTTATGTTAAATCACTGGGAGAACATATAGTTTGTTTATTTTTTCATTAATTATTAAAATTACCATTTGAATACACAATAAAAACTAAAAAAACAAAAACATTTCCCTTACATGTCTGGACCAATCACGCCAAGCCATTTTAAGTTAGCCCAAGCACATGACAGTACTGATATTACAGATACAGATACAGGTCTGATATTGTAGGCTAATACTAGATTATTTTATTGCTAGGCCAAAACAGACATTGTTGTAATAACACCTTTAAAGAGTGACGAGTGGAGTCACCAGAATCACGTCAGTGTCCATCTGTCTGTAATGCGAGTTCAGAATGCAGATACAGTTACTGTCTAATTTCATAGCTGCAGATGCATTTACTATTGAGACTAGAAGAACCTAGAAAACAATAAAGGCATGACAGGAGGTGAAGCTGAATATTCCTGCCTGACTTGATTGTCTCTATATTGCCTTGAAAGCACATAGACTGTTTCTGTTGAGACAAGCTTATGAATTGACAGCGCAGTGCGGCACTCTCTCCCTGCAGTCAACTTAAACAATAATCAGATCAGCCAGATTGTCCAAACAAAATTTCCTCAAATGCAATTAAAATGTCAGTATTCTAAATGAATGGGTGTAATGTCTACAGAATGTCACACTATCTACACAATGCACAGTGAAAAAAAAGAAACATGATAGATGGAATACCATATTTCATTATCACACGATTTGAGCAATGTACCCACATGTGTCACTTGTAATGAATATAAACAGTTGCTGATGAATAATAAGCTATCTTGGCATTGAAAATGTTGTAGAAAAAAACGACACACTAGTCGTCTTCCACGGAACTTATTTTAACTTATGCAATTAAAAGACACAGCCAAAAATTAATTTCTGGCACCGTGCCTGATTCCAAGTACATAACGGAATGAATATGTGGTGATATCAGTGTGAGTAATGAACGCGTGTTGGCTTCGTACGTCGCAACGCTGAACATCAATCGATTTGATCTGAGGTGGAGGTGTTCTATCACTCCTTGTCATTTGAGGGGCTGCTTATTGATTCAGGTGCCAACTTGATGAAGGAGCTCTATCAGTCACCCTTATCCTCCACTATTCCCTGTACAAATTCAGCTTCCTGTGTGGCATTCCCGGACTGATAAACAGGAGGTGGGGCACAAAACAGTTGCGTATTCATTCAGCAGATTCTTATGCAAAATACTGATTTATAATTTTACATTTACATTACACATTACATAACATTTCGGTTATCCCTTAAGCATCATCATCAGGTGAAAATTTCAATTTGTGCACTACTTTCTTTTATGATCAAATACCTGCAAAACTAGTGACTTACCTATCAGCCAATCAGCTGTAGGCCTACTTCACGTTTAGCATTAATTAGCACATATTAACAGGCTGAAATGCAAAACTAAAATTGTGAACATTGTATAGTACCTGCTAAATGTCAGCATGTCATTGTGATCAAGGTAACATGCCGAAACTACAAAATGACACTCAGTAGAGCGCATACCTCCGCCAAGGCCCAACAGCCCTCTTATTTAAGCCTTAGCATCAACTGCAGCATCTCGTGACACTCTGTTAGTACTGTACTGAATCCCTATTAACTTAGCTACACATTGGTGGTAGTTGCAGGATTCTAGCTCTATTTGTTACCGTACAGCAGCCAGGAAAAGACTACCTCCCTATGAAAACACATTTAAATCTGCTAGATCCAGATTTTTATTTGGATCCCCACTAAATTGTACACACTCATAGATACCAGCCCTGTAAATATGACTGATTTTTAAAAAAAATATTATTCAAGATCCATGCATTATTCCCTGGAAAATGTATGAAAATGTTGAAAAATGCCACAATGTTAAAGAAAGAGATAAAATTCCTGGATCCTTTATCCAGATCCGCGCCAAAATGTAATAGGTTCATCGTTGGCCCATGCCCCATCCTTCCACCAACAGTTTTGTGGTAATCCATTCAGTAGTTTTTGTGTAATCCTGGTGACAAACCAACCAACCAACCAACAAATGGACACGGGTGAGAACATAACCTCCTTGGCAGAGGTAAAAAAAAAATAAATCCATACAGATTTTAAATAATCAACTCTATAACATTTCTTTTCAATGGATGTGCTTAGTTCTCAAATCAAATTAAAACCTAATCCAGTGAGACAGACGTCCTACCATAGCCAATAGTTATTAAACTACAGTCTTATTCAAACTGAAAAGTGACAAAGAAAACAACAAAATCAACTAATCAAGCCTATACTCAGACCTCAATGTAACTTTAAACCTTTAAAAAAAAGTATTTAATATTTCGGTAATTACTGAGGTCAACAACCTTTTAACAGCTTAAGAAAACATCATGTTAATAGATTAGTATGAAGTATGAAAAGATCTCCAAGTCCTTAATGGCAGGTTGCAATCTGTGCTTTGACTTTTGTTCGTGGGGGTGTCCTTTAGTTTACATTTGGAGACAGATTGTGCAGATATTTTAAAAATAACAATCCAGACACAGGTGGGACTTCGTCACCAGTTTTCCTGCTTTGAAGAAAACCTTTCTTTAAATGTTTATATTTTATAATATATGAAGTGACATATTTTAATTGGCTGATTTTCTTAACTTTTGATTGGGTGGGCAAGACGCGCATTTGCCCATAGCAACCGCCGGCCTCATTATAAGGTAAGGCACATCACCGGCACAACAGCCTGTTTTAGTCTATTATTGCAAAGCTTGATTTAAAAAAAAAATATTTTTAGTGGCCAGCTGCAGTTGAGGCCACCACACACTGAGTCATGCCAGTGTCTATAACCCTGTCTGGATGACTCTTTTTCACAGCATTGTGTTGTCTGTTACCTCTGTGAACCTCTCATTGCCTTGAAAATGTTCTGCAGCAGTTTGTTCTGCGGTCTGAAACACGCCCCGTCTTTTACAATGTGTTATGGAATGTAATTCTGTTTAATTACAGATAGAGAACAAATACCAGGCTGTGTGCCCTCATGCGGAGAGAAGTGATTAACTACTGGCTTTGTTTAAATATAATCCTGTCAATCACTACGTCCTTTGTATGGGGCGCTAATAAGTATTTCATTGTTCAGCAAACACGATTTCCCCCAAAATAAGATGGAGGATTAAAAATAATGAACTGTTCGCCTGCTCATTTGCATCTTGTGTTCCGCTGAACTGTGGGTTTGGGGAACAAATTGATCAGTGCTTCATTTCTATTAGGATGTTTGGGAGAATGTTAATGTACATGGAAGGATTGATGGGTGAAAGAATGGCACATTAGTAATAATACATGCATTATCACTTATCAAGTGTCAGTAACAAAACCTTTGCAATTACCTTCAGGAAAGAACCAGTATTATTTTCCCCTTCTGTATTGCTGTTTTTAATGTTACAACATTTTGATGAGGGGATTAGCACTATTCAACAAACAAAATCTATACATTTTCTGTACCTGCTTCGTCCATCCGTTTAACGATCCATTAATCTGCCCATTAATCCATCCATCCATCCATCCATCCATCCAACCAACATTCTACTTCGAAGGCAATCACACAGTCACACTCTGGTCACAGCACTATAGGCAATTTACCGTTTCAGTTACTGTGTACCCCTAATTAATTAGGTTGCATTAATAGAAGGTAATTATAATTACTCCTTAACATCACATCAGAGCTTTCTCATTGCACTGATGAATGCTTAGCCAATGACAGGCAGGTTGAGTCAAAAGAAATTACTGCCTGCCTTTGTTTTCTATTTCTAACAAGTTTAGCTAACTTGGAGGTTTGTTTACAACCTCCTCATGTTTCTTGTCCTGTCTGCCTTACTTTTAGGGATTTCGCCATGCTTCCATATCTCAGCAATGTCTATACTGTCCTACAAAGGTAAAATGCAGTAACTACAACTAAATCTGACATTTTGGCATCTGTGCATTTTGCAAATTTATCCTACTATAGGAATGTATAGCTTACTTTATATATATATATATATATATATAAAAGCTAAAAAACACATCAGACTGCTTTGCCACTGAAATTACTCTGGCTTGGTAATTACGTCAAAGTTAGCCTACTGCAGCCTCTGCCACAGACAATCACATATTAGAGCTAGCTGACGAGATGGATGCCACTCTTAGCTAAAGCCAAAACTAAATTTAGGCTATGTATTAATTTTGCCTAAAAGAAAGATACACATTTTGGTGAATAAGCATGTTAGTTGTTCAGTTAGTTCTCATAACTAAATGAAACAGAAGCTCAATCCAATCATATTGGATAAAAAAAAGTAGCTAAACTCCTGCAAAAGCAAACTAGCTTAGCAGAGTAGCCTAGCATTAACCATCGTTTCAGCTTTTGACTGAAGTTGGACTGAGGGGAGTCCATGTTATTTTGTACGGTTAACCTACTTTCAAGACACATATTAATCATATCAAATTGTAAATTAATGTATTAATTTAATTAAGCAGACACCTAGCTAACAGCTACAGATATATGCCCAGCAGGTATACAGTATATAGGCAGTAAATAATCAAAATAAAGTAAAAAAAATTTTTTTGACAAACTAGTTACAAAGGACAAGAATCATGAAAGAAACTTTTCTTTTTGTTAATGTGGTGGCCAACCTGAACATTTTAAACCCTTTTTTACTCACCTTTACTGCTTCTACTGTCTGCCAACCAACAAGACTGGTGGCTTATGTGTTAATATGAAAGTAAAACCTGTCTTTAAAATGCTCTGCATGATGTTTTATTGCAAAAAACAAAACGTGTGAAAATAACTGCTGGCGTGGCACAGCCGAGCATTTTGCCACACTTTTCATATTTCCACACTGCTTTTGAAACTTGAATTTAAAGTTTATGGAAGGTCACAGCGTTGTGAGGAAAAGTTCATAAACGATAGTGAGAAGTGACACGTTGGTCCTCCGGTGTTCTCCAACTCTCCCACTGTGTTTGTGGAGCACCATGTTTCATTCAGAAGTCAGCCTGTAATTTTTGCTTGTAATTTCTTCCTCCTTGCCACAAGAGAGCACAAACTGTAGCTACCTCCGCTTAGAACTTTGTAAATTGACAATCTCAGCTTTTAAAATGTGTGCCTTCCTAGACCTTTCACTGACTTTGCCTTGTTTGTACAAAGTATTGTTCGATTTTAAGTAACACAAGGAAATGGCACATACAGTATAGCTCCTTTTACCACCTTTAATTGACAGCTTGTTGGTCTTCTCCGACCTCAAACACCCACTGGACTTTGAAAGACAGCACTGGAAACCAAGCACTTCAGATTGTAACATCCCTGCTGAAAAATGTTGCTGCTGTATGCTGGTTAAACAGAGTTACAGATAACCTTTCCCAGTTCAAAACAACATAGCTAAAGCAACTTAACTGTGTTTCGGTTTTACTGCAGGCATGTATGATGCCAGACAGCAAACCCACAGTGGCATTGTTTTCCTTTTAACTCTGAATATCAGCACTAATAAGAAATGTTCATAGCAAGCAGTCTTCATCCAAAGATACATGCGCGCTCTCTTCCTATTCAACCTTCATCTCAATGCCAAAGCTGCCTCATTGGGGCTGACACTCGGTCTGCTTTCAATACCAGGTTTTCAAAGCCTGCCTCTATCGCTGCAAAAAATCCAGGAAATGCTGCACCCGAGGAATTGATGTCTTTGTAGGTGAAATTCATCTATAGTAACAATCTCAGTGAAATGGCAGCAATGCTCCCCAGACCACTGTCTGAGAGATGACATTTTGTTGAACAGTATTTCATTCCTCATTATCTTCTCATGTTCAATCCATCATCTCTCCCTTTGCTCTCCTCCCCTTCTCTCTGCCCAAAATATCTTCCTCACCTCACATCAGTCCTTTCCCCCCCTCTTTTCATCCCACATGTGATTCCATTCCACGTGATTACCTTTGCCTCTGTGAAACGTGCTATCTTTACGGGCTCTAGTAAAGAAGGGTCCGTCTGACATGTTCAGGTCAGTTAATGCTTGATGTCATCATCCATACTATATCAGAAGAGCCTTTCATATATCCTGCATGAATGTATTGTTAAAACACAGTCATGGTTGGTTGGTTTGGTTTGAAACTCTTTTTTTTTTTTGTTTTGCTGTGTGATTTATTTTTGAATCCAGCGATGCGGGAAAATGGAAGCACGTAAACATCAGCTGTGTGTGGTCAACATCTCATCAAAGATTCTGAATTTGCCACATGCACACTGCAGATGACAGGAAATATAAATGAATGACAGGAGCGTTCTAATTATGTTTGGAAAGGGCTGTGGCTTAAATTAATTATTTTAATTAATCAACAATCTATACCAGACCTGGCATAGTGCTGAATACTAGTGTTGCACGCTATACAGATGCTGGAAAGGTATTTTGAGTGAATGAGAGCTGTATTATGAGTTGCTCCGATATGTGACAAAGCAGGGCAGTGTGCCGCACCCCTACTCTGACGTCACTCTGATGTCACGTCTCTTTTCTTTCATGCAGTTATCATGACGACAAAACCAAGTACGAGTGCGAATACAAGTAGTCTTGCCGAGGTTCACGGCTTGTGGTCAAAGCAGACGCACAGAGCAAAATATGGCATTATTACGCATCCAACTCCAGACATGACGACTGTTCAAGGAATTCAAGGAGCTAGAAGGTTAACTAGATAATGTAATGACGTGTCCTCAAATTTAAGTCAAACGAGTGTGATTTAGTTTGAGACGAGAACTTCTTCTCTTTTTAGACAATGATAACTGTAATCTGGCTTTGGATTTTTAACGGTGGCCTCCAAAACCTCCAAACTGCTAAAAATGAGAAAAACACCAGTCATTAATGAATTTATACAGTACATTTCTTTGTCAATAATTACCTCTATTACTAGATGTGTAAAGAAAATAGCAAACCTCTTGAGGTATATTAAGTCATTTGTAACATTACTTTAGTGCCCTACAGTAATGTGCAGGCTATTTATGTGTTTAAGTTTTGTCATAAAGTGCCAGACTTACAATGAATGTCATTTATGTTTATTAAAGTTATGCCCAATAAAATCATAGTTAATATGCTGTTAAGTATTTCCTGATGTTTTAGGTTCTGCCATAGTATCGTTTCATAAGTAGTATGGAGATATTTAGCCTGATATTGTATGGAAGGCATCATTTTGGTATTGTAACAACACTACTTAATACAGAAAACATGCCTAACTGACTTGTGCATGAATGTATTTGTCTATAGATGTTTAAACACCTTGCCTGTCACCTATTGCATGTTGGGAGAGGTTTCAGCTCCCTGCAACCAGGCATTGATGTATGCATGTGTAACTGTTCTCATAAATTATCAGTCCTCTGTACTTCTCTGTAAAAAATGGTCTCAAAATAAAGAAAGCATGTTTCTCACAACATACATACATGGCAAAATATAAATAACTCACATTTGGGCAAGAACTACACTTACTGTATTACCTTTAATGAAATTTTTTTCACTACATATGAGTCTTAATAAATATGGATGAAAACTGAAACTTGACTGGTGCTCAGAAGCACAGGCAATAATTCTATAGTTCAACTGGATACATTAGCCTTTTGATAGCTGGGACTTTTTGTGCTGGAACAATACCATTGCACTGTGGAATTAGGTCTGCTAACTTGAGACTAGCACTGTTCTCGATGCATGCTGGGATTGGTCCCACCCTGTGACCATGAACAAGAGAAGTGGGTGCATTAAATGGAAAGCACATGAACACTGATTGATAGATCCAATTACTTCCATGTTTGTCATAAAACTGTTACTGGGGTGAAATTGATCTCCATTCCCTGATCTCATCTACATTTTCTTTACATTGTGATTTGTTAAACATGATATTGCATCCTTGTGGGCATGTGCGCTATACCCCCCAACCTGTAAAAGTACAGTATATAAGAAGCATGTGTGAATGTATACATTCACTTGCGTTAACACTAGAACAGCCATGACGGTCATTTTGACCGTTTTGAGATTTCTATGTGCAATAACTTTGTTGAATTAAAAAACACAATGCTGCTGGTACCTGACTTTTCCTAAAAGTGTCTGTATTTTCATTTAAAATAGCTTTAATATAAATTACACAAAGGGCAAAGAAAATGTGATAATTTTTACCTATTTCGGCCATAAGCGGTCATATTGACCTCACAGAATTTCCCACGTTCTATTTTTCTTTTCGCCGGGTTAGATGTTTATCTTTTCGCGGGGTTCGACAGCTACTTTCATCAGAGACTGCGGATCCAGACGATCCAGTCATGGCTGACTTTCCAGGTGAGCTCCGCTTCCCTGCGCTGCTATGCCCCGCTGTCCTGTCCTGTGCTGTCCTGTTCTAGCCTGGCCTATTCACTTATTCTGCTGGTATATGACCAGCAGAATAAGTGAATAGGCCATCAAGGCAATGTTGTGGATGTGTGTGTGTAATAAGTGTCAGCAATTCCAGAGAAGAGCGTGCAACTTTTCTAATATTAGATATAATACAATTAGACCACACCGCAAATAAATGGCTGTCTTAGTAGATCAGAAATTTTGTTTTTTAAAAATATATAAATGCTAAAATGAAATGTTTCATAATCAAACAAGACACTTTTAATTGTTATTTTCTTGTTCTGAGTTATGTTGAATGAATTTCTATATGGAAAAATACTGGTGTGAATATGCAATAATTATACGGTTTACTATAGGCTATGCGATGATGAATATTTCTAAATGTATAATTAAACTTGTTAAAATGCACATTTTGGTGTCATTTCGATTTTTAAAAATATATCCTAACACAATAAATGCATTAATCTCTCAATTTGGTATTTATCATGAGAGCTTATAGAGTTTGGAATCTAGCGGTCAAAATGACCGTCATGGCCATTCTAGTAGTTATGGAATTCGGGCACTTCTAGTGTTCACAAGCATAATTCCAGCTTCATAGTTGATGGGTTCTTTCTGCGGGTATGAGAACTGACCAAGCACTGAGGATCAATGCTGAAATACAAAATTAATTTAACAGACAGTAAGATAAATTAAAATAGAATATGCTAAATGACTAAAATAGAGCTAACTACTAAAAATAAGTGAGAGCAACACTTTATAATTGTATTTTACAGCCTTACTGTAGTGAAAATAGAGAGACCAAGCAAACAATTATTTGGATTAAAACACTACAGATCCCCTGCCAAAACCTTGTAGCTTACTACATGCCAAGTAGAGTGAAGGAAAGTGTTCTCAAGCACACCACGTCTAAAGCAAAGGGGTGAAAAGTTGCTTAAAAGGAGTAGGATAAATTTGATGTAAAAAAGTTGAACTGGATTAACCTACAGTGTATCTTGAGTTTAGTGTACATGTAACACCATTTCTTGTCACCATGTCCCTCCATACTGTTGGATCATATCTTAATCCCTCTCCAATCTAATCCTAGATCTTTCTGGTTCAGAGATTGACAAGAAAGGTAATTTCATAATTCAATTCATAAATCTTAGAGATGGTTTTTATCATTGGTTGACCTTTGTTTGATGGGTGATAACTTATGTAGTTTCCACTGTCTTTGAATGTTAACTCTTATAAAATTCCTCAACTGTAGGTATTTGAAGAAATCTTTGTCAGGTAGTTGATATTTATATTTTAATTTCTGCAAGACATAAATATTCCATCTGTATAGCAATGTTCCAAGCAGGTGATACCCTTCTTGTCAGGGTTTGTGCCAGAAACACTAAAAAAGGGATCGGACCCAGAAGCAGACGCCACAGGCAGAGCAGGTTCAGTTCAGTTATTTATTAAGCAAAAGGAAAACTCACGCTCATAAATCAGGCAAGGGTCAAAACCAAGATTCTGTCCGATTGAGGCAAACAAATCCAAAATGGGCAGAGGCAAAAACCAGGAAGACAGACAGGAAGAGTGAAGCAGGATAAGACACAAGAGGAGAAAACCTTCAAAATAAAACAAGAAATAACAAACTAGAAACTCAGACGATAACGAAGAAGGTGACAAACACAGGAATATAAACTAGACACTCAAACCCATAACACACTTAAACCGAAACCATGACACTTCTTAAACGAGATTCAAACTGTCTTTCTTTAGATTTACCAGCCAGATTAATCCACCCTTGTTCCTTGGTTGGCACCACTCTCACATAATCAAGTAGTCATTTAAGTCATTTATCATGGCCACTGCTTCTCCCATGTGAAGACTAGCTGATTTTCTGTTTTTTAGTATAGTAGTTATTACCTCCGCCAAGGAGGTTATGTTTTCACCCCTGTCTCTTGGTTGGTTGGTTTGTGAGCACGATTACGCAAAGACTACTGGATGGATTTCAACGAAACTTAGGCACCAGATAAAGGGGTGGATCCAGGAATTTTTATCACTTTCATTAACATAGGACATTTTTCCACATTTTCGTTAATTTCTCAGCAAATAACCCATGAATCTTGATGAGAAAATTCAGGCATATGTAGGAGGTGGGTATCTATGAGCGTGTACAATTTGGTGTGGATCCAAATAAAAAGCCGGATTTATTTAGTGTAATTTTGTTTCTCTGTGATTTTATGCTGTGAATAAATGCTGTTCTTAGTGTCATTTGGTTCCTCTATTTCATCAACCTATTATTCTTCTGCAATAGAGATCATGATTTCACCCGGGCGTCTGTGGCTCAGGTGGTAGAGCGGTCGCCCAGTGATCGGAAAGTCGGTGGTTCGATCCCCGGCCCCTGCAGTC
>JBBPCS010049171.1:0-19141 GCA_037974645.1 Hollardia meadi
CCGATGGCGCAGCATCGGGAGCAATTTGGGGTTCAGTATCTTGCTCAAGGACACTTCGACATGTAGACTGCAGGGGCAGGGGCACTTCTAATTTATGCGTTTATGTTATTTATTATGCTATTTAAACTTAGCTTAGTTAGACAGTTTAGTTTAAGGTTGATTTTCTCACTAAAATTTCTCCCAATATTGTCTGTTGACTTTACAGCTGCCGTAATCCAGATGAGGAGCTGATAAAAGTGTCCTATGCTCATCAGATCTGACTTCAATTTTTACAGCGAGCTCACAGCAATCAGCTTAAGGAGCAGAAGCAAGTCTATTGAGCCCTTTTTTCCTGGGGTTTTAACCGCTCAGACTACATACAATCTTGTCCTGTATACATCCTGAGAGGAGGCCCTACAGCCACTGTAGGTGTAGTTTATTTACATAGCACTTTTCAAGAACATACGTCACAAAGTGCTTCACTAGAAATAAAGAATAAAACAACAAAGCAATTAAGCAACAGACATTAAAAACCAATACCCACAGCTAAAACAAGAGGCAATCAAGGGCAAATCAAACCAAATTAAATAAAAGCAAGTCTGATCAACCGCATCAACCGCATGCTATGAGTAATGACTTGACCTGACAAAAAGGTGGCTTCTTGTACAGTAGTGATTTAGGCCTTACTGTGGCATTGATGTCAAACACTTTTTAATTTTAATTTAAAATCACATATAGGTGGTTGCCTAGGGCGCCACAATGTGGAGGGGCCACAGTCTGCTAAGTAAAAGAAAAAAAAAATTCTATCTTTCAAGATATTAACTTCTTTTTTATGTCACCAGTACAAGATGGCAGTGCTCGTATCCAGGCTATTTTGGCTTCATTTTTATGCAGTGGGAGGAAGTGGATGTATGTCAATGGTTTCAACCATCAGCAGCAGCAGCATCATCAAAGGGGAAACAGGTGAAGCAAAACATCAGATTCGGGAAGACATCAAATCAGTGTTCTTTTTTTTTCTTAAAAAGCAAAATACAAAGGAATGTATGATTATGCAATTATTATTTTAAAGCAAAGCTAGTTTAGCTAGCTAGATAAAACCCCATCCCTATCCCTGACCATTTCATATTGTGGGCAGCCGAGTGACCTTGTTTCCCCCACCACAGCAGAAACCACGGGTGTTCCTCAAAGTCAAGGATCTTCCTTGGTAGGACATGTCCTTGGAAGTCAGGTCCTCCAGAAGCTCAGCATGACTTCTTCCTAGCATTCTGAGAAAACACAATGGAACAAGCTAGCGATTGTGCATGATTTTTCTTCTTCTTCTTCGTCTGATGTCCTATGGTTGGTAAGGTGAATTACCGCCACCTTCAGAATAGAGTGTGGATCGGAATGGGTCTTATACCTATACTAGCCTATATTCTTCTACTAAGTCCAGTCTTTTCCAAAAATGTAAATATAGCCTTATACCCCACATGCCCTGAGTTCAACTGCAGTTATTATTTTATTTTAAGTTTAATGTGATCTTTTTTCCAGCCTGTGTCATTCAGTCATTGAAAAAGTTTTTAAAAGACCCGCTAAGCATCGTGCGCATAGGATTGTGGGTACTTGAGGCATGCCAAGGATACACAAGCGGCATCCTTGAAAACTTTCTGTGCAAAGGACTCTGTCCTTTGTAGAATTGGGAGGATCCTGGACATTGGAGCAGTCCTTCGGCGTCATTCAATGAGGTAGGATCCTCAAAATTCAGACGTTTGAGGATCTTTTCTCGACTTTGAGAAGCACCCCATGTCTGCCTCAGCCCAGGTTAAAAGCATGAATGCTAAGAAGCAAGTTGAATAATCAAATATAAACCTAGAATAATTAAATTTTACGCAGCACAGTGTTGCTTCAGCCAAAGTCATAGTGTGAAGAATTATACAAGCCCATACTAGCATAGGGAGATGGCAGCTGAGTTGCTGTCATAAGTACAGACCCTTCAGCTTCAACTCCATTACTGCCTGCAGCAGGTGAGTTTAGTCAAGGTGCTTTGTTTATTGTGAAATTGATTCAGTTATGTATTATTTCAAATCAAAGTTGCATAATTATCTGTATTAATTGCCAATAATGTGTTATATTTTTGAGCAACATACTGTTACGGGAGTGCCAAGAACACGAGGGAGGGTTTGGACCCAGGTGCAGACGCAGGAGACAGAACTGGTTAAATAAACTGATTTATTAAATCAAAAGATAAACTCAAGTCTTTGGCAGGCGAGGGTCAAAACCAATAACAGTCCAACAACAGGTAAACAAATCCAAAACTGGGCAAGGGTAAAAATAAAAAAAAAAGTCCAAAACATAGAGGCAAAAACAAACAAAGAGCACAAGAAAGACAGGCAGGAATGGACAAACTGACCAGGACAAAAGGAAACTCACAGTCTTTAAAGGGCAGGTTAACAAGGAGCAGGTGAAACTAATCAGTGCGGGGCAGACAATCGGTGTGGAGGGAAAAGAACAAAGGGAGGAAGTGTAAAGCAGGACAAGATACAAGAGGAAAGGACTACAAAATAAAACAGGAAATAAACTAGAAACTCGCACGATAACATAGGAAGTAACTAACAAATTATAAAGTACAAGCTCAAAACCATAACACAGGAAAATAACACACTAAAACTGAAACCCTGACACATACACTACATAACTATGTGCACGCATGTCTGTCTTTGCCTGCAGCTACACAAATTATGCCACTCACCCAGGTTCACCCACTACAGTAGCTTCAGTATGCAAATGGGAATCCTTGGTTTCCTTGACTATAGTGGGCCCGACAGAACTCCAGTTATTCATTGTATTGCTTTCTAATGTTTCATGAGATAATTTTCAGCTGCTATATTTTAATTTAGTTTTGTAGTTATTTGTTATTACCTTTGCCTAACTTTACAGCATCTGATTTTGATCTGCCCCCACACTCAAAACAAGGCCAAGAGCAGCACACTTCTATATAGAAAGGTACAATCTTAAATATACCATAACTGGAACATAATGGTCCTCATAAGACCACATTCAAGTCTTTTTTCACTGTACTAGCTGCATTCTAATTCCACATTATACAGTGGCACTGTCAATTGAGCTTGATAGTTTATTCCTTACAAAACAGCAATAAATCAATCTCTAGTCAATGTTCAATTATTTACTTGTTCCTAAGCATTAATTGTATTACACAGTCCTCAACAAATACATTTTGCTCTGCTGTCAACTGTAGACATCCATCTATCATCTATTTTTCCCCTTTAGTACCATAACACATATTTCTTATGACAGAAATATGCTCATCAACTCCGGAAAAGAAAGCGCCAATGACTGCGTTACGGGCAGCAGACAGTCAGGCGATCACGGCCACTGCATCTTTCGATCAGAGAGCAAGGATAAGAGCTAACTCAGCTGCGTCAAAGGCAACTCCTCTGTCCGGCCTACTTCTGGCTAGGAAAGTAAAATGGATGAAAAAAGACTTACTGATCAACAGGAAATAAAAAACTATTGTGCCCACTTCTTTACATAGACCTGAGGCCTGTACTACGAAGCAGGTTCAACATAACTAGGATATCGTTCAGTTATCTGGCTTCACTAACCCTAACAATCACGCCAAGCGGTCACACGAAGCTGGTTATCAACTGGATAAGTCAACCCAGGATTTCCCGATGGAGCCATTAGCACGTTCACATGAAAGAGGCGGAGTTTGCTGCATATGAACAATCGCAAACAGTCTACTCACAGCAGATTTTACAAGTGAAGGGCTTACTAGGCTTTTAAATAAATAAAAAAGAAAGTAAAACATATAATCCAGGCTAAAAGCAACACAGTTGCAGCTGGAAAATGCAGGAAGGACAGCTGGCAAAAAAAGAAAAAACAAACGGTTCACACAGCCGACTGTGTGAATGCATAAATTAGCTTAATATCACAGCCCATCATTATGGCACAAGAAGATCTGACTGTAATTACACTTGTGTATTCCATTAAATTAATATGTTGCAAAGATGTATATATATTGTTATGACGTGTTTTACAGTTGTAGCCTTATTCCTGTCAGCTGCAACCGCGGTGTCAAACAGATTTGGGAGCAATTACGTAAAAAAAGATTACTATGAAAATGTAATTCAAGGCGCTTTCATATCTTACAAGTGCAACAAGTACAATGCTTTAATGATTCCATCAGTGTCTGAAAACCCGGAGTTAACCCTGAAGTTATCTCGCTAACCACAAATCCTGCTTCGTAGTACAGGCCTCTGGCTGCATCACAGCATGCCAGATCAAGTTATTGCACTCAGTGGGCAGAACGTCAGGATGGATTCTTCATCATTGGCAACACCTCATTGCCTGGATTCATATGAAGCCTAGTGGACCTGCTAACACTACATTTTCAGACTGTGTTGGGAGGGGTCCCTAAAGAAGACATATTTTTGATTAAACCTTACTGAACAATAACAAATGCAGCAAGGGGATATGGCAATCACAACAGACAAAACTCACACTTGTAGAGAAATATTATAGAAAGGAGAAGTGTTTTACATGTTCCCTTTTTCTAGTAGTAAAAATAGAGTTTAATGTACTGCTTAAATTCAAAGACTAAGAATGCAGATTCATGATATTACACATATTTATAAATGTTTGCTTTAGCAGAAATGCGATTAATTGTGATTACTTGTCCAATGGCAGATATACATAATGAAACAGTCTGGGTCAGTATGGTGATTAACAAATTTGCTGACAACTTGCCAAAACAACATGAGAGTGGGAAGAGGACCAAAATACAGTAACTGACCTAAATAAGTTCACTAACAGAACAGCTGATCAAGAAGAAAAGAAAAACATCTGGTAATAATGCCAATTAAACTATGTTGCTAACTAAGCTTACCAAAATATAATAGTGTCTTATTCTTCTTTGTCTGGCTCTGATGTCACACATATGTATTCCTGCTTGCACAGTTTATCATCCTTATATACTTGCATGCTTCAGAGATCATCTACTTTGTTATTTGGCATGCATTTCTGAACAAACAAGACATTCATTGATGGATTCATGTTCAAGGCTGTATTACAAAGCTTCTGAAAGGAACACTATTGCACCCGAGCCAACATGAACTGCACAATGGCTAGCTTCTGGGTAAATAAAGTAAGTCTCTCACATGAAATGTACCAGAGATATTACAAACGTTATGGCGAATATAACATAGTTGAGATGTCATACATGACGAACACAGGATGTCGGGAAGCTTGTCAGCTTGTTCATAGGTTAGGAATGATTCAGTATTCGTGGTTCAGGAGGTTTTTACTGAGAGCTGAACTATCTGCAGAGGACTGCTCCTCTCCAACACAAATAGACCCGGTTATTAAAACTAGTGAATACTGAATAAAGCAGTTTCACGTTAAAAATCAGTTTCTCTCCAATGCTCTTCAGTGGACAGGATGTGAGGCTATGAGCCGAGCTGCCACGAACTTTAGCTCAGCTTGTTTCTCTGATAACATCCAGACGTCTGATGACTGAAATACTTAATCTGGTTGTGGTCTATTCGATGTCGCAGTGCTGTTTTTTGGTAACATACAGTATTTCATTGCTACTTGCTATTTGCTGTTGTTTTGTATGATTTTAAGGAGCTATTTCCTTATGTTCAATAATTATTAAGTGTCAGACGTGACTCTGACAGGCACCCTTCTTCATTTAAGTGTGTTCAACCCGCTACAAAAAAGTTTCAGAATGTTTAATTCTTTCCAAATAGAATTATTCAACACATCTGGTAAAAATTTCATATCGCAGAAAAGAAAAAATATTGCAATACCAGTTTTTTCCAATATCGTCCAGCTCCAAAAGAGTGAGTATCAAAGGAGACCTTTAATATTTGAAAGTTTTCTTGTCAAAATCTATTTATTTATTTATTTATTTATTTATTCATTCATTCATTTATTTTGTACAAATCACCACCCCTGGAGATTTGAAACTTCTTCATCCTGCCTTAGACAGCTGGTGGCATTGCCAGCCTGTTTGAGCCTGTCTGTTCCTGCACTGCTAACTGTGTTTGACAGATGTTTTTGCCACATTTATACAAAGGAGGGGGCTGTCATTCGAAGTGTGTCATGGGGTTAACTTTTCACTTTAAAAGTAAAGGGAAAATAATACAGAAATAAATACATTTAATAAACAGAGGAACTAATAAGGCAAAGGCAAATAAATACAGAAGTAAAATAAAACTGAAATATTAATTCATGACACATTTTGATGCCTGCAATTATTGTTATATTATTTTGATGCATTTCATGGCAATTTATTTTCTGAGTCATTTATTTATTTATTTTTGATTTTGGTAGTTTCGGTCCTCCATAATAAAAGATCAGGTAAGGGAAGAAAGGGGAGAAAGTAAGTGTGTATGGAGTCGAGTAGGTGAGCTCAGTATCCATTTGCATAATTCAACAAGTTCTTCTGGCACGGCAGTTTGAGCAATGCTGAGTCAACTTGGTGAAACGAGGATAGATCCAGCCGGCAGTATGGAGAGTGGGGCTGACAGAGGGAAGGACACAGGAAGGGAGTGAAGCAAACATGAGAGCCTGGGTTGAATAGTGATGCGGAATGCAACAGTCTACATTCTTTGTTACATGCATCACTTACAGAGTGGCGCTTTCCGTGACAATGAATGAATGCACCAGTTGATGGTGTGAACACCGTTACTGGTCATTTTGTTGAATCCTAAGACACTTTTTCCAAACATTCTAAAGAAAATGTTCTACTACTAAGAATAGCCATTCATGTTAGTATGTTTCATTTACTTTATCATGTAAATCTCAGTCTTCATTATTTATGCTAACTTTCCTTTAAGCACAGCTTCATTCAAACTCAAAGAGGAAACATCATAGCTGGTTCAGGTTTCAAAGCTTATGTAATGAAAAATATTAAACAGCTGACTTGAACTTAACTTGTTTATTTCCATCTCACTGTGTCTGTGTAGGCTTGCCTTTGTCTAAATCATTATAGGAGGCACAAACAGTGTAGCCAGATAAGGTGGTTTTCCACCCAATTGGGCTACTTTTGATCACATTGGGCGGCGAAAAATCGTGTTGGGCTGGTGGATGAAATTTGGGCTGCTTCTGTCAATATTTGGTGGTATTTTGACAATATTGTGAAAACAATATTAGCAAACAAGCTCTCATTTTATGGCCAAAAACAGTAAACTTTGTGTTTACTCACTCACATTATTGGCTCATTTGATAGAGATATTGGAGAGATATTTGCCATGAGTTGTATTCAATCATCGTTCAGGATAAGGGAAAGCCTAGTTACCTTGACGTTATTATCATTACCATTGACACTGGTTACTAACCAAAGTATTGGCGAGCTGTGTAGCTGCGGTTTGCAAGTGATGACAGCAGCGTGGGTTGATAACCTATTTTATCTTTGGTTATTTGATGCAGATATGAAGCCCTGCATGTTTATGATGTGTTTGCTATTCCATAACTTATAATACTTATAATTACACGTGACACATAAACTTGATTGATTGATTTTTTTAAAATAAATACCCTCAAGATGTAACCAGTGTTAGATCTGTTGTTTAGGTTAGCCCTCAGTTGCCGGATTATTTACTAGTTTTGGTGATCAGCATTAAAGTTTCAATTAAAGTGGCTATTTATGCTTTACACACGGGAGTCTTTCAGCCATTCTGCTGCTTGGTCCTTGACACCTTTTTGGCCTCCACCCTATCACAGTAGAGGCGAATGGAATTTGTTTTTAGTACTCATAGCATTGGAAAGTGCCATTTGCAAAGCAACATGTTTGTTTTGTTTTTTGTTTTTTTCCAGAAAAAGTGTGACACCTCACTGTCAACAGGTTTCATCAAGGTATTATATTGAGGTGCAGACCTCTCAAATCCTGCACAAATAAAGCCAACAATATACTGCTGGTGGTTTGGATGAATTGACCCTTCGTGATCCTTACAATTGAATTAAAAGGAGCCATGTACTTCAACAAAAGATGTGGTCATGGTTACATTTCAGCATAACTTTCTCTTCAGGATAAACAATTAATCAGAACAGAGCATTAAGGTGCAATTTGTAAAATATAGCCAGAATTTGAACGTAGTACCTCCAAAAGTATAGGGGACAGCATATCACCAGAGTAATGGCCAACTGCTGTCATTATGCTGTCTGCTGTAGTAATCTCGGGCTGTGTAATTATCTTTGGCTGTAGATATAGCGACTATTAGCTTAGTTAGCGGTGGCGCTAGTGGGCCTAGTGCATCACTGAAGTCTGCCTAAATTGCCAGTTTGATGACAAGAGATCCAGTACAGAGGTGATTTACAACAGCTCTGACAAAGACTAACATTGTGACTTTGGGACAAGAAGACTTTCACATCTTACTTGGTGACTATTTACTTTGAGTAAACCAGAGGTGATTGTGGAAAGACAAAGCAGGATGGTTTTGGTGAGTTTTATTTTGTTTATTTCTTGTTTGAATGGAATGTGTTTTACGATGAGTTAACAAAGCACTTAAGCTGCTTTTAGTTCGGTAATGAGAGAAACTTGAATTCAGAAGGTGTACGGTTGTATTTTTCTGTATAGTCATGAAAATGGGTGTAAGAATAGTTCCTTTCTGGAAATTTTTTGAATGCTAAGAGAGGCTGTGAAACTTGAACTGTGAAACGACAATGACTATTGGACTACCGGACTGTCGCCTCTAGAGGTACAAAATGGTATTATGAGACAGGACAAGCCGGGGCTAGCTTGTTAGCATGCTAACTTTAATAGATATCTCTGTAATCACAATACAGACATCATTACAGCTCTTTCTTCACATTCTGTTGATAATGTTAGTTGCTTTTGTTTAAAAGTAAAATTATGGCCATATCTTACAAATTGCTCATTTAAAGCATATGACATATTTGTCATCTATGGTCTTTACTGACAGCGAAAGTGCTTTGCTTCCTCAGAGTTTACACGTGATGAAATGTAGAGAGGAAAGTGTACACAGCAATGAGGGTAAGCAGCACTGACTACCAGCAACATGCAGACATCAAACAGCTGCATGTCCTGGTGTGAGATGCTCCTGCTTGTGATATCCCTTGTTAAGCACACTTTCGGATGTAATGTGTGTGTGTGCGTGTGCGTGCGTGTGTGCGCATGCTCATCCATTAT
Source organism: Hollardia meadi (assembly GCA_037974645.1). NCBI lineage: Eukaryota > Metazoa > Chordata > Actinopteri > Tetraodontiformes > Triacanthodidae > Hollardia > Hollardia meadi. The sequence continues at coordinate 9,131 of JBBPCS010049171.1, forward strand.
CTGAATAGATGCACCCCAATTATGGATAAGTGTTGGCAGGTGTAGAGCGCTGTTTGAGTCCTCAATATCTGAATTGGAAATTCTCTGCAGTGATGTAATGCTCGTGCCTCAGAGACCTCATTTAATGTGACTGCACCTATTGATCTGCGTTATGAGATGAAAAACTCATAAAGCTCCCCATAGAACCAAGCTGTTTATATAAGAATTGATTAAATTCTGGGCAAAACAGAGCTTGTATCATAAAAAGAGGTCGATAGTGCCGATTCTTTTGGGGTAAGAACTGCAGATTTAAGTTGTGTTGAACAGATGCAGGACCTGGTGACATCAGATCTTTTGCAGCACGATGAAAAGTTGAGTATTGATGTTGGCCTGCAGGAGTCTTTTCTTTTCATGATCCGCTGTAGCAAACACAGCTGAACGGTTGTGGAGACAGTGCAGCTCAAGCGGAGGCTGTCTGAGGTCGCCCTCTTCATCAGCTCCTTTTTCTAACACTGGCAGCCGAGACTGAGACATGATGCCTGGAAGAATAGGGAGCAAAGGGAATCCAGCTGTCACAGACCCCAAATATAACCTGAAGAAAGCTCCATTCTCCAATTCTCTGCCTGCTTCAGCCCCCTATTCTCAGATGTACAGCCTCTCATCCTCATCTCTCTTGTTCTTTCCAGGTTTAAAACTTGCTTGAAAATGCAAAGAAACAATCCGTTTTGAGCGTTTGATAAGATCTGCCTACCTCAATGACATGCTGCTGAGATTGTAAAAAACTCACCTATACAGCCACTCACGTAAAAACGCTTCCTTGGATGTTGCTCTCACGCTCGCTTTTTTAATGGGAAGCTTGGCTTTTTTCCATCGCCCAACTCTCTCTGGCAGCAGATCTTGAAGAATAACAAAACACCAAAGAGAGGGACCGGCGGGGATGCTGCTGCTGATTATTTTTGCTTCCCTATCAAACTTCTCATTTTTCTTCTGCAAGTCATGCTCTCATTTTTTCCCAACACATTGAAATAGCAATTTGCATGGTCGACTGAACTAACAAAAATATTAGTGAAACCAGATTCGGGCTTTAATGAGGATTGCACATGATGGCTCTAACTTAGGCTTCTCTCTGCAGCTGTGACCAAAAGAAAAGTCACCAAAATAAAAGACATGCGTACGGCCAATTAGCTGTATACATATGCTCAAAATGTATGTGTTCAATTTGCATGTGTTAGCAAACAGGTGTATAATTAGCTCCCTATGTTGAGCACTAATGAGTGAGCTCTAGCTCTGCTCAAAACATTCGTTGACATTGTCCCCAGTATGGAGAACCACTAATTAGACTGAAATGAGCAGTGGAGCCAGTCACAGATTAAACAAATGTTAGATGGATTGAACAATACTCATATGGGAGCACAATATGGATATTGGTGCTCCCATATGAGTACTGAATATGGATCAGTATACTAATCCATGCTGCCACAGCAGCACAGTTGGAGTGTAAAGAGCTAAGTAGGTTGTTAAAATGTGCCACATCTATTGATAAATTTCACAAAACATTGAGATCTAAATATCCTTTAGAGGTGTCATTGTGCTACTACAGCTACTTTTTTTTCCTTTTTTTTTTTTGCAGTTGAGCAATATCACTTAAAATCAATAACTTGATTGTCACATTTACCTCAGTAATGAATAATACATTTTTATTAAATGCACTTGTTTCTCTGTCCTTACAGTGGAGCACCCAGTGGGATGGTTATTCTAATCTCACCGGAGGAGGTTGAACGTGAGATCTCCTTTATTTTAGTTCACTCATTTTTGTGACCTTACAAATAAGCAGCCATACAGTTCCACTCAGCAGCTATTTAGCCTCTGCAATGGAAGACCTCAGCCATTCTGTGTCATCAGGAAGGCTAAAATTGCATCAGCTCACCTCTGCATTCAGTGGTGTATATGTAAATGGAATATTACTGCTGAACCGTGAGATTAGATGTTCTTTTTTACAACCTGATTTGCATAAAAGCATTGAATGGGACAAGGTTACATGCCCACAAGTAGAAAAAAAGGGACTGTCCAGGATACATCCATAAATTAGTGGGCAACCCAACCCGTTCTCCTCCCAGGTCGTCACATACCGACGTTTTGTCATGAGCCCCTTGCATCTTATCCAGACATGCAAGGTACCCTTTGGCGTCACCGGCTGACATCTTCCCTTTAGCATCTCTAAGTGACGCGCAAAGGCTCGCGCCCTGCACGTCTTATCGTGACGCACAAGGTCTACGCAACTTTGGTTTAGGCACAAAAACCATGTGGTAAGGTTTAGGAAATGACATGATGCTTGGTTTCAAATGGGACACGAACTCCGGTCTTCTGGCTGAAAGTCTCTGTGTGACCCCCCACTCAACCCCGACCTCCACACCTCCTGGCACTTTCTCCCTTTGTAAACTATGTTGCACTATGTCATCTGTTCAAGTCATCTGAAACGGATGAGACACGATGGGCCATGACAAATGAGAATGGACTTGGCAACCATAGGCCATGACTGATTACATACAGTATGCACATAACAACAATACTGTATATTAGCAAGTTATTATCTTTTACATCAATAGTCCTGTAGGTTAATGGAAGGTATACACGTGTTTGGAAGCCTGTTAGAGTAGACTAGACTTCATTTGGTAATCGGAATCAACACTAAAAGTTTCAAGCCAGCACCCCTTTGTGGCTGAAATGTTCACTACAACTAACAATAAGACATTTTAGGACAGAACAATAAACTGCTGATTTGAGAAATCCTCAGATTCAACAGGGCTCATCATCATGAAAGCCCCTAGTACATTTACTACATCTATTGCTACTCCCGCTGTGTACAGATTTACCGGAGACCTTAGATTATTATATCCTGTATGTATTTACATTTGCATTGGCCATCAGAGGCTGTATATTGTTTCCAGATGTTCCTATTGGTATTATAGGGTTGGTTTTAAATATCATTATGGTTAACCCCAAAGTTCTGGTGCAACTTAGTGTGTTCTGGTTAAACACTGTACATGTTTGCATTTATCCTGCAACAAATAGTGTTGAGATTAAGACAGGAAACCTGGGGAGTGACAGCTTGATTTGACCACGCACAGCTACATCAACACAGACACACAAAGAAACCATTTCACTGTGGTATGGAAGCCTACCTGCCAAAAGTACAAGCAAAAAAAAAATGAAAATAAAAAACAAGGAAAGATGACCAAATCAACAAAATCTGAGCAAGTCAGCAAAGCCAAGCAGCAAAGCCAGCAGGCCGCCTCTGAAACGATTCCAGTAGAGGTGTGAAGCTGTGCAGAGGACGGAACAAAACCATGTTGCAGCTGGAATGCCACACAGCCGTGCCCGGTGGAATCAATCAGTGAGAGAGGGTTACAACATGTAACGTAAGGTTCCTGGCTACAATTGACTGAGGGACGCTGCTGCAACATGGCATGCATCTTGTTGTTTTTCCATTTTTATAGATGCTGTTTAAAAAAGCAGGGCTACCTTACACAAGGAATGCATAATTTATACATCACCTTGTGATGGGGCAAAATCAGAAAGACATAAGTGAGAAACCTGAATATATAATGACACAATCTCAACACTAGACTGACCAGACCAAGTGCAGTGCTATGTTAATAATGTTATGTTAAATTGTAATAAAGATCGTCCCATGAACTGCAGTGTCCTCCTGCTTTACAGGTGTATCATTTCTAACATGCTGCATTAAAGTACCATGATTACTGTCCAAAGTGATTTTCTTCTGACCCTCAGGAAGATGTTCACACTTACACGCAGGATTCTCACTACGCGTGGAGGAGATGCAGTCTTCTTGCTACATGCGCTACATTTTTAATTTTTTTTTATTTTTTATTGCTGAAACACTTGTGTAACACATTGCTGAAAGAGAAATACACTCATATGCATTGGAGAAGGAGGCTCAGGGTTTGGATTAACAACAGCAGATTTTTTGGGATGATCACCGCCCCAAGAGGAAAGTAAAGAGATCCAGGATGGGAGCCATGCTAGCTCAGCTTAGACTTAATAACAACTTTATATAACATAATTTATGAACAAAATGCAACACAAAGTGCTGAACATTAACAACTAAAACATGGTCAATTATGACTCTTTATATTAGGAAATTTTGTTCCATGGAGGTTTTACATTTGCAAAACTTTCCTCAAGCCGAAGAAAGTGATTTTAAAATCTCTGATGTCATCACAATGTAAAGTCTATGGGGTTGAGCGGGAACTTACGGGAGGACCAGTGGGAGAAACACTACTGCGCATATTCAGTGGGCCACGTAACCAGGAAGTAAACCTGGAAGCTAGAAAACTTTTTTGCCTATGCGCCAGGCCAGCAATTGTCATTGGATTGAAAAGGCGCCATCTTTGCATTCGGTATCCAGTTCTTCTCTATTAATCTATGGTAATTCTTATTTAAGGCAGTGGTTACAAGCATGTTCTTAAGTTGAAGTATGAAGTTTATTGTACTTTCTACATCGTTACTCAGAGACTAACTTTTTCAGCAGTTACAAACGAGACCGGCAGAACAGACACTGCAGCATTGATGTAAGTTATTTATCTGCTGTGTAGCTTGTGAATTTCCCTTGCTGGATAGATAAAGTTTTATCCTCATCTATAATATTACATCATAATTTATTTGTTGATTCTATTTTGCATTATTAAACTAAATCTTCAAAGTAACCAGTAACTGAAGTTATCAAATAAATGCAGTGAATTAAAAAGTAAAATATTTGCCTGTGAATAGTAGAGGAGCCGAAAATGGAAATACTCAAGTAAAGTACCTCACTTAAGTGCAGTAAATATACTTACTTAGTTATTTTCCACCACTGATTTCAATGGACTAAGGTGAATGGTTTGGCAGACCGTATATTGAAGCAAGAGACTGAAAACAATGCTACCTTTTTTATTCAATCAAGAATCCGCTTTGAATCAAAAATTGATTCTGAATCCAATCAGACCCTCAAGAATTGGTATTGAATCAAGTCGTGAGATTCCCAAAGAGTCCCCTACAGTGCAGCTTTTAGCAGCTAAGGAGACATTTTTTCTTTGGAGACCAAAATAGATCTAAAAGAAGGATGTATTGGACTCACATTTATCAGGTGGACAGAAACAACTCCTACACTGTGTCTAGTATACTAAGTGGCGCGTGGGAGAAGTAAGCGTTGAAGGCTTTCTGTTAGGTTTGCCACAAAAAAACTTCTTGCTTAGGTTTAAGCACCAAAACTACTATAGCAGAATGATGATAGGCTGACCTTTCTCCGGCGCTCACACACCATTGTGGAAGTTGAGTTATCCTCCATTTTTCTTCTTCTGGAATTTTTGTCAATTAATAGCTTCAGGAGCATTGCCGTTACCATAATTATAATATGAATTGCACGTTTGAGCTTGTATACTGTATTTTTCTGTGCTACCTCTGTACATGTGTGTGTTGTGTCGTATTTCCAGCAGGTTATTGCTGCAAACGTGTAACCGTCACCTTAATCCACCATTGCATAGAGGTATGAGTTTGTTGCATTTATCTGTGGCTTTTATATGATCAGAGCAAATTTAGCAAAATGTTTTTTCTACCTCGAACAATTTGTGAAGCAACAAGTTCAAACAAATCAATCAAAAATGTATTACTTAAATGTAGTCTTCTGTAGTAATTTTTTCCTGTATTATTGTTGGCGCAAAAGCACAACTCCGGAAATCATTTTTTGCTGTTTTGGATTTAAAGAGTGATTATTTTTTAATGATTAACCTTAGGTACCGAGGGAAATCTGACGACTTTGTGCTTGCACTGCAGTTAGCTCAATTAAATGCTGGTTTTATCATATTTCCATGGAACAGACATATACACACCCACACATGTCCCCACTAATTACATTAACTCTGCATGTCCTCCACAGCAGTCAGAAAAAAATGTTATGCTTTAACCTTGAGGAGGTGTGCAGAGTCCTACCTGCAGGTCTTAGTAGTGTGAAATGGTGAAAATGAACACCTCACATATACACAGAAATAAAGAAGGCAGACAGAGAAAGACCAGCCAAGACAGAGAATCTGACCAAGGCCCCAGAAAAAAAAGAACATTTACTACCTTGGTCTTGGTTTTATTTTTTAATTAAAAATTGATTAATTTCATGATGTGAGGAACTGAAAGCTTCAATGTTTGAATACAAGATTCCAGGCTATAATTACTTGTAAGAGCTGTTGAGAAGCATGTTTTATCCTTGCATTTTAGTCATTTGACAAGACATTGGAATTAGCTTGTTTCTGAATGGGCTGATGGATGCCATTTCTATTCCAGAAAGAATTACAGAGCCTGACAGTTGACCTGACGTTACCAACAGTGTAATTAAAAAATTAAAAAGCAAATCGATTAATTAAAGGTTACAATTAGTTAAATATAGCCAGAATCCGAAGGTACCTCCAACAATATTGTGGGAAGCATATCACCAGAGTAACCACTAACTGCTGCTCATACTGTCTGCTTTAAGGTAGGAATCTGGCTGTGTAATTATCTTTGGTTGTAGCTATGGTGATTAGTGACCCACCCCAACAGTGACACATAGGTGAACACCGTCATGTACGCTTTCAACCATCCCAGCGGGACCCCCAGCAACATTTGCGGGATCCCCAGAAGCAGATGTCGTCCTGCACAGAGAGGGGAACAGTAACCGGGCGTCTGTGGCTCAGGTGGTAGAGCGGAAGGTTGGTGGTTCGATCCCCGGCCCCTGCAGTCTACGTGTCGAAGTGTCCTTGAGCAAGATACTGAACTGCGCCATGTGTGTGTGAATAGTTAAATGCACTTATTGGAAGTCGCTTTGGATAAAAGCGTCAGCTAAATGTAATGTAATGCTTGTGCCCCTTGGTGTCCAAACAAAGACTGGCAAACCATCTTTGCAGGCGACGCATGTTTAGCAGCCCCGGTGGCACGACTAGGTGAGCTGCAGCCATGAGCCCCAGGGCCTACGTCACGGTCAGCGCCATAACTGTGGCACTCTGCCGCAGCCTCTGCACTGTCTGCAGCACGTCTGTCCTTCTGGGTTCTGACCGAATGGCCTGGAGTCAAGCACGGCACCCGTTGGAGGAGTGGGGGCTACTTTTCTTCCTGCTGAAGGTGCGAGGGGCTAGCGAATAGCCGAACGGGAGCCTGTCGTACTCATAGGCTACACCCTGAAAGGCGGGGCTACATCAATGTGGAAGTAGGCGTCCTTTAAGTCGATGGTGGTGAACCAATCACCTGGCTGAACCAGTTCCAACAGCTGCTTGATAGTCAGCATGAGAACGTTTTGCAGGTAACGCACCTGTTAAAGTGGAGATCCAAAGTTCGTCAGAAACCTCACGTCCTCTTGGGGACCAGGAAGTATGAGTAGTAGTAGAACCCTCTCTCTATGTTGAGTGGCGGGACAACAGACACTACCTGTTTCTGCAGGAGGTCCCAAATCTCTGTTAAGAGGAAATCCATCCTCCTTGCTTCTCTGACCCCCCCTGAAGCGAGTAACCCAGCCTCAGCGTCCTGTCCATCCACTCTTTAGCCTACAAACGCTGTGCCACTTGACTGCCTTAATGATGTCAAATATTGGATGGCAAAAAACTGTCTTCAATTAAATTACAGCAAGGCCAAAGTGATCTTATTTAGGCCATCAAACACTATAAGGGGTATGATCACTCAGGGCCCCTGGCACCCAACCTCCACACTCAGACCAAAAATCTTCAATCCAGCTTTAAAATTTGACAAACATATTAACATGTCGTGAAAGGTTGCTTTTACCAGCTAAACTCAAACCGTTCCTCTCATTTAATGATCTGAAATAGTCTGTATTTGTGAATTAGCTAGTCTTCCTTATTCTGCCTTCAGCTGGTACAGAATGCTGCTGCGAGGCTACTGACTGGTGCGAGGAAGAAAGATAGTATCACTCCCGTATTGGCATCCTTGCACTGGCTACCGGTTAAGTATAGGTCTGAGTTTAAGGCTCTGCTATTTGTTTTTAAAGTTTTACATAGCCTGGCACCTCAGGACATCTCTGAGCTCCTCTGCCCTTTCCAACACCAGGTCCTACAGATCCTCAGACCAGATGATTCTGGCTGTCCCTCAATCGAGACTAAGGGGTAAGGATGATCATGCATTTGCAGTAGCCGTCCCAAAGCTCTGGAATAGTCTACCATTTTCAATCAAAGGCAGCTTACTGGCTTGGGGATAAGCAGTGGGGGCAGCAGAAGCCCAACACGACTCACCACTATAGTCATCACCTGGCAGAAGTCTTGGCGGACTGAGGTTGGCGCAGCACTTCTATGTGAAGCTGAGGTGGTAGAAACCGATGAGATGTTGAGCCTTCATCTCAGATGGCATGATGAAAGGCGGTGTGGGGCATTAGAGAGCAGCGGTGTCTGCAAAATGATCCCTACGCTGCTGCCATCTCACCAGGGGAGGCGCTCAGCACTCAACGCAGGTAGGGGATTGCTGAACACTGTCTTCTGCATGATCGCAGCCGAGGCACTTGAAGCAGTAGGCACCTTATCAGGCCTAATGTGTTATAAACTGTTTCCACTTGTTCTAAAGTTATATTACAATTTAGTTGTATAGAAATGTCATGTCTATATGCATGTACATTAAACCGTATACAGCCAATTAATCAAAGTATAGCAAACAGGGGTGGAACAGTGAATTTTAAGGTGTAGGGGGCTCTATGGGTGGAACCTGAGCACCCCAAATCCCTGCCTTTGGCCCCATTCCAGCCTCCACAATATGTCAAATCAAACATTTCTTCACCACCGATTGCAAATCATATGGAGTTCAACATGTACACTGTAGCACCAAGTCCTTTACATCACAAGACAATATATTCACCAGCATTCAACATACAGGCTTGTAGACTTTTTAGTGAGATGCTTTTCACAAAAAGAGAAAGAATAAGACTCAAACATTGAAATTCATAACTGACAATATTGTTCCTTGTTCGACCGTACATATTTACTCGACATATTTTATTTATATTTGCTAGGTTTTCCTTCTTCTTAGCTTTGTTTTATTCATCTTGTTGTGTATGTGACAATAAAACTTGATTAGATACAGTAACTGAAGCCACAGGTGGGCAGACCTCTTCAGGAACTAATTCAAGTTAACAAGAGCACAGCACCTTTTATCTTTCTATTAAAAAAAACCTCAGTCTCATATCCTCATGAAGTGAAATGTCACTGAGATAACTTGGCCATACCCATTACTCATAAAGAAGCTGACACATCACAGAACCTGACAAAGATACACAAGATGATTCTACATTACCAACTAGTTAAGTAGCGATTTCATGACTCTGATTTGTTCTTGCTCCCTTATATGTCTTCAGAGCCAACAAGTGACAGAAGCTATGTCTCTGAATGCATGCACATTAGGGTTGGGTAGGTTTCCGGTTTTACCGGTCCGGTGTACGAGCTTGAACCAGCTAATTTCATACAAAGAGAGCTAACAGCATGTGGCTAGTTAGAAGGAGCCACGGGAGCCCATTAGCTCAGTGCTACGAGTTGCTGCTTCCCTGTTGTGTCATAGTGTTACTAGAGCTGAGAGTTATGCACAAAGTGCTACTTAACTACTCTGACCAACGATCACAAGAGGGAACGATCTTCACTCACGAGTTGGTGCAGATTATGCTGTCTAACCTTATGTTACACGCTCATACTTCAGTACAAAGCCACGTTTTGATATGCTCCATTTGCCCTGTTAAAGTTACTGCATTACACTGTAAATAAAAATCAACACTATCTGTATGAGTTTCAAATTAAAAGCACTCTAGTGCTTCAATGGACAGAAACCCTTCATTTCAAGGTTTTTACTGTGAAACACTGGCAGGAATGTGTGGTGGAAAATTCAGTGACTTGCAAGGTTCCAGTGCGCACTTGAAACGCAGTGACTGCCATCTTTTCTCAAGTTGTTCTAAATCAAATCAAATCAAATCAAATTTTATTTATATAGCGCCAATTCACAACAAAGTTATCTCATGACACTTAA
>JBBPCS010049266.1:0-19120 GCA_037974645.1 Hollardia meadi
GTTTTTATATATATATATATATATATATATATATATATATATATATATATATATATATATATATATATATATATTTGTCCACCATTTACAATGCTTAGCTGTGTGAAGAAAGTAAGTTTTCCAAAGCCTTTTTGCACAAAGTGGATGTCCCTTTACACGGGAATAAAATTCACACCTCTGTTTGTGTCCAAAAGGGCCTCCAGGCCACCATGCCGGAATATCATTAGCTACTGATAAATATAAATCAATTGCTGGATTAAAACAGCGTTCTTGTGCCAAGATTATATAACGCATTGTAAACGTATTACTCTGGTATTAGCTATCTTAAATGAATACTCGATTCTCCTGCGAGCAGTGAATACAAAAATAGAATTAATTTCCCATGAAAGATGAAGCGTGAAAATTAGAACGTCATGCTTGGAATATTTGTTACACTTATGCTCCACCTAAATAAATACAACTTTATTTGGGTTCAATCAACTGAGAGACTCCGGAATTCATCTCATCCGGCCACTGGTGTAAGTTTTTGATTTGTTTGTCTGTTTGGTTTTTTCGGCAGAAACCAAGGAAAGCTCATGACTCAGCAAAGCAATCATTGTCTTTGACATTCAGGCTGCCCCTCCCTCAGACGTTGTTTAACGGTGCTAATATTCAAGATGGCACTGTATTACAGCTGAAACATTCATTGGCAGCCTTGGCAGCTGTAAAGTATAACAGATAGACCAGGAAGTCACAGTCTGTCCATTGTTTGTCACTCTCAATCAGACCATCATGACTAGAGCAGTGCTGGGTCACAAGGCAACTGCCAAGGCTTTCCCAGCAGTGGCGGTGCTCTGCCAATGTTATTGTTTGTGTGCATGTGTGTTTTGTGGGATGTGTGTGCGCGTGCGTTTAGAAGTGTGCACATTTGGTTGTCATTCTTTTGTGCCTTGGGATGCCAGTAGGGTCTTCCATTTGCTATGCAAAAACATGATCAGGTTCCAAGTTGGTGAAATGCTTTGATTCATACAGCACTGAGTGTAAGGAATTTTGTATAAAATGTGGCAAAACTTGAGTTTTAGTTCTTTGAATGATGACTGATCATTTCAATTATTTAGTGTTCCTTGCTACATTAAATGTGCAGTCAGTGAATATAATCCTATCCACTCTTGTCTAATTAAGCAAATATATTCTCTAGGTACGCTAACTGTCCGTTTTGTGTGCACTGAGAAAAAAAAAGATCTGTGAATTGGCAACAAATAAAACTGATTCAGAACAAACCACAGAGCACTATTCCAGCCAATCAGCAACAAGGTAACCAGCTGCACTCAACCTCTGCCTCTCCCTCTGTTTCTGCCGGCTACTCTCTCTTTTCCATGTGCTTGCCCCCGAGAAATGGAGCTACACCTATACCCTCAGAGATGTTAACTTGATATAAAAAATATTTTTCTTGCTAAGGCAGACTTCACATTCTTTCCCTTGGAATTACAATACATGCCTGTGTAGTAGAACCCTTTTGAGGCTTCAGCCCTCAGGCAGCAGTTCTTATCGGATTTTGGATTCCATCATATTTCTCTTTTCGCCCAGGTATTAGTGTTGTTGCCTTAGCAATATGTTGGGGTGGGGGGTACGACGACTGGGATTGCTTGTTTAAACATTCAGCAGACACTGAACAACATCAGCGTTCATCTGGAGTTTTGTTTCTGGCCAATATTCAATTCCAATATGCACTCTTTTAGGTCTGTTTTGGTCTCCACCAACTTAAGCTGCTACATGCTTCCCTATGTTCATCGCCTAGTCTCTAACTTTGTCTGTCTGCCACTCAGTGTTGTACATGAGTTTATCAGACCTTTCCAACAGCTAACCTTTCAGACTTCTCAGTGGCTGGAAATGAGGTTGGTAAAAGAAGGGTTTGTGGTCTGGAACACCCATATTTTGTAAACTTAAGTGATAATTCTCTGTAAGTTTGTCACTAGGGATTCAAAAGCTCAGATTTGATGAAATGCCATTGGACCCAGTTGTGTGTTAGCATACATGTACGTGTGGTGTACTGTATATAGCTCGAACAACATAAGGAGTGCTGGTCAATTGTAATTCCTTGCTGGCACTTAAAGGATGAGATATTGATCTTTGCACGCACAACTTATTTTCCTGCTTTACGTAAATCAGTTCGTGATTGACAGGTCCCGGACCTGAAGCTGTCCATCCCATCGACTGATTTCATCAACATACCTACCTCCATTCTCCAGGCAACCACTGGGTTAACCCTGCTTTCAAATCAGCACCAGCTGTGTCCCCAAGTGCATTTATTCACAATGGATATTTTCCAAAACCTAATAATATAGCTGGTTTTCTCGCAATAGCATGCCTGAGATTGCACAAGCCTAAGTGATTAGTTTTGCGGCGGCACGGGTTGCCCGGAGGTAGATTGTCAGCGGAGAGTGTACGAGATCCTCGGGAGGAAAGAATTCAGTCCTCCAGCTATTTAATTATGAGGGTGGCAGACCCCTGGGTGCATGGCTTCATTCTCCCACAACAGTGGCTCGCTAGCAAACTCCATTGAGTGCCTTTGATTGATCTGAAGCCATTTGAGGTGGCCGTGAAAAGACAAAGGCAGTGACAGAAGGAAGGAAGGGGAGAGGAGGGGGAAGGAGGGCAGGGAGGATGGGAGGGGAGGGATAGAGTGGTAGCAGGGATGGAGGGAAGAAAGATGGGAGGCAAAAAAAAAAGGGGGGGATAGGGAGTGGGATGTCAGCAGGGAGCAAGTTGTGCAGGCAGGGAGAGGGAATGAGGGATGAAGGGAAGCAAGGCATGGATGGATGGTCTGGAGGGATGGGCAGAGAGTGGGGTGGGGATGCTGGTGTCTTTCCTGGCACAGCATTTTATTGCACACACAGCATCCACCCAACTATACACGGACCAGGGAGGTGAACTGAGCCACACATGCACAGTGAAACACACACACACACAAGCCCACACCAAAAAGCATTTTGTTATTGTTAGAGCTTTCACGGTATCAGGGGAGCAGAGATGTGGACGTATTTGCATAAGTGGGTATTATGCACTCTGATCCAGTGGACAGTAGCGATGGCTGAACTAGATAAGATAAAGCTTTCATTCTCTCTTTCTCTCCCTCCCCTACCACACACAGATTCCTTCTTCTCCTCTTCCCTCGTTTCCTTCTCTGTCTCCCCGCAAACATTCTCCTGACCAAAAACGTTCATTCTGTATATTTGTTGTGCAGGTAACATTTCCAGTTCCCTCCAACTTCTCCCCCTTATCTGCTTTACTTAACTCCCAGTGCGCGAACTATTTCAATTATCCCTGCCTCCAACTCTGAGGGTTAGGGGGGGAAGGCACGGTTTTGGCAGGATCAAGCATCCGCAGAGGAAAGAAGGAGAAGGGAAAAAACGAGGAGGATGGCGGCAGGAAGGAAAGGAGGGAGGGATGAAAAGTTTGAGGGAGAGATTCCGCAGTGACTCCGTTCCAACAAGTCATCTTTCATTTTTATGACTTCAATCAAGTGTCCTTGAAGCCTAAATACATTCTTATCATGCACTCTTATGCTGGCTGGAAGGCTGGGATACCTTTAAGTGTAAAACGTACGCCGCTCATTGTGTGTACAGATTTTAATGACTGTCAATCTAATAATGTAATTTATTAGCGAAGCGTGTCCCGTCCCTGCTCTGCTTTTGGCACAAATACAAAAACACATAAATTCCCTTTCTCTCTCTCTCTCTTGGTCATCGTCTCTTGCTGTGCAGTCTCTCTTGTATCCCCTCCCACATCTTTTTATTCTCCACCTCCACCTCTCTCTTTCTTCCACTCTCAAACACACAGTCTTTATCTTTTCCTTGGCAGGAGACCACTGCAGTTTGTCACACACCGTGCAATATGGTACAGATTGGAATCAATATAGAGTATTTCTATGTCTGTGGTTCTATCTCTGTTTTCTTTCTCTTTCTGTGTGTGTGTGTGTGTGTGTGTGTTTGGGAGGGGGGGCAGAGAGAGAGAGAGTCTGTAAACTTGCTGAGGAAGTAACCTTGCCCTGAGAACACTCGCTTCAGAAAGTCAAATGTCACCTTTGTGTGTGTTTCAGGACAGTTACAGAGTTATAGGAGTGTGTAATTCCATCTGTCAGAGCCTACTTTACTGGGATGCACAGTGAGTGTGTGTATGTTTTATATGTGTGTGCGCTCACAAAAAGCAGCACTGCCTTCTGTTCCTTCAGCCATTCGCTTCCTCGTCCCATTTCCATCTTTCTTTTTCTTATTAGGACTTCTCCCCTTTCTGTTTCTCCATCTCTCCCCGGTTCCTCTCCATTTCCTCTCACCTCTCTACCTCTACTTCTTGGCCTATCCATCCGCCCCTACTCTCCATTTTTGTTTTTACCCCCCCCCCCCCCCTCTCTCTCTCTCCCTCGTATCGCTTTCCTTCCCCCTTTTTTTCTTCCTACTCATTTCCCACCTGTATGGGATTGCTGTTCAGAGCCATTGAGCTCAGAGCTTGTAATACCCTGACCAGAGTTATTTAGCCGCGCTATGACAGGTAGGGAAATGAAATCACCACTTGGCTGTGTGTGTGTGTGTGTGTGTGTGTTTGTGTGTTTTCTTTCCGTTCCCCTTTACTGTTTCTCCTTCCCATTTATGAGACCCTGCTGCAGGGCTATTTTTAGTCGACTGCCACCTTCTCACTGGCTTGTAAAACCCGACCGCCAGACGTTCACTTCTCTATCATGATTGCGATTGATGAATGATATTGTTATCTGCAGTTCTGTTCTGGCATGAATAGAAAACTCTCTCTCTCACACACACACACACACACACACTCCTGGAATATCTCAACAAATATTTGATATATTCCCACGAAACTTTGCAGATATCCTTGATCCACCAGAGATGAATCTGAATGATGTTGACAAACCCCTGACACATCCTCTAACCCAACCATGAGGTTGACATTTGTGTTTTTGTTTTTTTGCCATGAAATTTGACAAAGAATTGTTATCACTTTGGGGATCCCAAAAACTTTTTATCTAGTCCCATCATTAAAGTCTTTTTTTTTGTCCAATACTTTGGTTTATGGCCAAATACCTGCAAAACTAATCACATTCCCATCATCCTCAGTTTTACCACATGGGAGAAGTTTGCCTTCAGGCCATTCTGCCAGACAGCTTTTAGGACCCCAGGTGATGTAGTATAAGAGCCAAGTCCAAACAGCAAACAGCTGTCTCCTGGGTCCAACACAGGACTTTCACTAAAGACACCACTGTTCGTGTCCAATATGAAATTAAAAGTCAACACTGACTTCTTATTTTAACCCAAAACATAATCTTTTCCCAACCGAGATCCAAGGTAACCAAGTAATTTTGGTGCCTAAACATCACAATCTCACAAATCCACACTTTTGTTTGCTTAGACCTATCATGAGATCAATGGCCACAACGGTCTTGAGAAATTCAAGCCAAATAACTGCCCAGAAAACCAAGCTTCTGAGAAGCTTGTTTGCATCATACTCAGAGTTTACTAAAAATGAAAGGAAGTTTAACGATTTATATGACCCAGTCGTGATCCATTTAAAATGTGTCAAAATGGATGTCTGAGTATAGCTAAAGGACGTACTGTATGTCTGTTAAGCTTTTACTTCCTGTATCGAGCCTTCATATTCATTTGTAATGTCATTCACACACTATGCCTTCTGTAGCTCTCCTCTAACTCCATGTTTTGAAATGAACCTGGGGTGCCAATTACAGAGTTGTCATATTTCATTCAAAACATTTCACACTTGCTGAAAGTATTCCATACCAATCTCAGACTCATAAAACTCCTATGTGGATCGATTTTGCTCATAATTCTGTAAAAAAAAAAGTCAGTGTGCTAGCCTAGAGGTTGGAGAAGCAGGTTTGGATTTGCTTGGAAAATGTAGGGAGAGTACAGTATAAGGTGCTTTTGAAAGGTTTTGCAAAATATAGCCAGAATTTAAAGGAACCTCCAAAAATATAGGGAGCAGCATATCACCAGAGTAACCGCCAACTATGTCTGCTGTAAGTTAGTTATCTTGGGCTGTGTAATGATCTTTGGTTATAGCTATAGCAACTGTTAGCTTAGTTAGCATTGGAGCTAGTGGGCCTACTGCTCCCTGAAGTCTGCCTAGATTGCTTCTGTATCACAGGGAGAGTCTGGAGAAACGGCAGAACAGCGAGATAGTGTCGGGCTTTTTGCAGCAACTGAAAATGGCATGTAGAGATGGAATATTTTCACGTCTTACTCAGTGAATTGAGTATTTATGTCAGCTTCAGCCGTTGTCATGGGAGTGGTTATCAAGATGTTCAACAGAGCCACAGTCTCAGAAAAAGTCTCCTGGAGATTGTACCTCTGTAGGACCTGGTACAGCGTACAGTGGTGCTGCTTCATGTGATGTCTGAATAATTGGAAAAATGAGTTTCCGATCGTAAAGCAATATTTTAGTGGAAACTGATGTCGACGTGTTTTTAAATCTTTAACTAAAATACAACACATCTTTTTAGCGTCCATGTTGTCTCCACATTACGACTTAAAAAGCTTATGAACACACCGAAGTACCGACTTCCCAACTCGGGAAATGGGCCCATTCGAGGAGCACCCGAATGCACCACCACGTTACGTATGATGACAACACGTTGGGGCGAGCCCTCCCGGAACCCATAGAGATTGCATTGCAGTGCCTGTATTTCGAAAAAAAACAATGAGAGTTACCAGGTTCTACAGAGGTACAATCTCCAGGAGACTTTTTCTGAGACTGTGGCACTTCCATGACAACGGCTGAAGCTGAGAGGTGTTTCTCGACCTTGAAGAGAATCAGAGCTAGCTGTTAGCACGCTAACTTCGGATATCTCTGTAACACAGCTGTTTCTTCACATTCTGTTGATAATGTTAGTTCATTTTTTTAATGTTTAAACTAAAATTATGGCCATATCTTACAAACTGCACATTTAAGCAAAGTGGCGAAGGATGGTGTGAAAGTGCCAGAGTCCGAATGTGAAGTAGGGCGAATATGACAAAGTTTGTACATGGTTGGTTGATATTCTCTGGGGAGATATTCCCTGTTTGTGGGAACAAAAATACTGCTTTTCTATAAATCAGAAAAGCTGGTATTCTGTAAAAGCCTTTTTTTTTTTTAAGAGCACACCATTTCCATCTGCATGTTTTTTTTTTGCAAGCTCAGGGCCCCAGCTGAGGTGACAGATCAGTCCCAAGGAAAGGACAGACTGCCTGATGTTCAAGAGCGGAAGACGTGTGAAGTTCTGATCCGTAAATGTCATTTTATCTCTTGGCTATCTTTCAAAAACTCATTCTCTCTATCACTCTTGAGGGTGTAGTTTTACACACACACACACACACACACACTTGCTCTCTCTCTCTCTCTCTCATCTGTCACATGCTTAATCTGACATTAAAGGTACTCTCAAATGCTACACTACCCTTCAGAGTTCCCATTTACCTCATGCATACCTGCCAATGACACTCCCACACCGCTCTCCCTTGCTCCCAGTCTGTCTCGAATAAGGGGACACACCTGCTGAAGGCATTGATTTCTTCCCCACCTTCTCTCTCACACATCGACCTGCCAGTGCCACAAAGCACCTTTTCCCTTTGAGCAACCTCCCGACAAATGTCAGGTAGGATAGCGGGGGGGATTGAGGGAAGGCGAAGGGGTGGATATTGGGGATGGATGGGGATTGAGAGAGAGAGAAATGCATACACCCGACACAAGGCGGATTTCACTTTTGCGTGAAATCACGTTATCAGACCGGCGCAGGGTATGCCAGCCGGGAGAAGGAAGCAGAAGGAGGAGGGGCTGAGAGAAACTCGAGGAAAAATGTCCTAATCACTGTATGCTTTCCTATCCTGGCTATACAAAATAATACAAATTGAAATGCTGATATTTTAGGTTGATGAATTATTACTAGAAAGGCTCACATTCTGTGCCCAGGACCGTTTAAGTGGTTCATTTGGATGTGGATGTGCTCCGGCCAACAGGATTGGGTGTCAATTTCATGGTTACTTTGTCTTGTACACCAACCTAAGCTTCAAAGAAATGTCTTGGATAGAAAGAGGAGCCTATAATCGCCGACATAATATGCGCTCACACATGCTCATGCATACTATACGCAGTGTTGGCATAATCTCTCCCGCTATGGCACACTCACACTTACACTTCACAGTATAGACATGATATTAGACAGCACACACACGTACAATCTGGGGAGCAGAGACGTAGTGTATGTGTTTAAGAGAAGCATGCACATGTGGTACACACCGTATAAACACACACATTCTGCTGTGTGCTTTTTTATTATTTTATTATTCTTCATTTTGTATGGATAATATTAATTATTCATTGCATCTGGCAGCTCACAAATATCATCCCAGGAGATTAATATAAAATTTATCCGTCCCACTTCCTCACTGGCATGCACACTCATGCCCATGGTGTACCTGACACTGAGCAAGAAGCCTATTTGCTATGCAGGAGAACCTCTGACAAGCCGAAGACCAAAAGTTGAGTTAATTAAACATTAAGCATTAATCAAAATGAGATCGTTAATCTCGAGACGATTATCTGTGATATTTTGTAAATTATGTGTTCACTCCTCAGGCATACTGAGTGGAAAGGGAAGCACACTCGTGCACATAGGCTGGCAGACGTACACACACAGTGAAGACAATTTGCATGGCGCGCATTTGTGTGTGTGTGTGTGTGTGTGTGTGTGTGTGTGTGTGTGTGTGTGTGTGTGTGTGTGTGTGTGTGTGTGTGTGGGCCGATAAGGCGGCCATCATTGCTCTTTGATGCCCTTTGCATGTTTCAATCAACATCAATCAACACTAGAAATGCAGCTCTTCATATTAATTGAGGCTCATATTAAATGTTGCCGCAGAGGGCGGGAGCACATTAACAGATCCGTGGATAATACTTCCAATTCAGTTAGAACATAATAGGGTCAAACCTCACTGTAGACTACGGTAACTTCGCTGACCTATGAGCACCGTACACACATACACGCACAAATCATACAAACTCACAGCTGCTCCTCTAATTGAAAGATCACCCATTGCGGAGGTGTTTGCCAACTAAGGAAATTAAGTTTGGCTCCTAAAGTCCCAGAACAGAAAGATCTGACACGTGCAATCTTTTTTATGAATCTAAATTGGAGGTGACTTTGTAGCGTGTTAAACTCTGAGCTGGCATTTACAGAAAGATTATTGCCTTCTCTTTCCCCTGTTCCTTTTCCTCTCTTCAGCTTTGAGCAGCAGAGCTGTAGTTATTACGGGGTTTTGTCAGGAGAGGGACGACATCTCTGGCTCTCAGGCGAGTCTGGGTCTTATCACTGGCTGACTTTATTTCTTGCATATGTCTGTTGCCTTGCAGCACACACACCAGCACAGAACCACACACTCTTCCACTAAGTGTTGATACACTCGCGCACACATCAAAGACCTGTGTTCTGTCATACACCATGGCCCTAGACACCTCATTACTGGCATGACCAGCTGTGTGTGGCACGTTGTTTCACACACAGCTCGCACACATGTACATTCAACATTCAGCACCAGAAAAGTTGCTATTTAATCCCCTTATTTTGCTCTGAACTGACAATAGTTGCTTTGCTCTAAGTCGGCCACCCTTGCGCCTCTGTTGATGATAACACCAAGTTATTTTCCACAACTATGAGCTGCTCCAATTATACCCCCCGGCTAGAAGCACTAATGGCAGATAAGTGATTAGGACCTAGTGCAGAGATTTGCCCCATTTATTTGATTCAGCAATTAATACTGAAACTGAGGTAATAGAGAACCAGATTAGCGATTAGTGATTTTTCTGTAGCTCAAAGGGAAGAAGCCAAATTCCCAACAACGGTATAGTGATTACATTTGTACTTAAATGGGGGGCCTTCAAGCCGCCTTGGCTTAGAATCATGTGGATTCTGCCAGAACATTCTCTTTTGTTTTCTAGACCCAACACAAATCAGTCAAACGGTATCTCAGTAAAGAGAGACTGCAAAGACATCTGGACTCTCCTTGCACAAATCAGAAAATATGCTTAATGGCTGAAATATCAATTATGAATCATTATTTGAATGAAGACTGGAGTTTAGTCCATGTTTAAGGCTTGAAACCAGGAGCCCCACAGACCTGCAGGGTCTCCAAATGCATGGTGTACTTTCTGAATAAACTTTTTCGTAGATAAACTAACAAAACACAACCTGACACACACCAAATGAGGTTCATGGTGGTAAAATTAGGAGTACTAGTTGGTTTCTGTGGCTCAAGGCAAAATATAATAAAACTGGTTTGTTTAGTTGTCATTTGCCAGTGCCTTAAAAAAACTGTTCTCAAATCACTAGCCCTTTTTACACAGAGATTGAGCAATATCGCCACGAGGAAGACCCTTCTCTACGCCGCCTTTGTCTATTTACACTGAACAAACCAACGGCATCATAACTCCGGCACACTGTGTGGTTTTAGATAACAAGCCGGCGTTCCGCAATTAAAAGAGGCATGACAAGTAACACAGCAGCGTCGGAGTCTAGTGTGACTTTTTACATGTGCGACGAGCGGCGCTTTGTAAATAATGGAATAACATGGCAATAACAATAATTTATCGTCCCTTTTATGTGGCGGAAGATCTCGTCCTCTGCTCGGAGATTAAGTAGCACCCGAACCTTGCGGTGTCTCCCCAATTTACAGACATTTTCGGTTACTTTTCTCCTTCTTTGAGTTAGCTGCTAACTAACTGCTTTTAAATCTCGCGGTTGCGGGTCGCACACATAACATGTTGACAGAACGTCACAGCCCTGTCCTCTCGTTCCGCATCGCCAGCTCACTCAGTTAATACAGATGTCGATTCGCCACTGTTACTACCTCCGCTGCCGTCTCAGAGGCAGAACAACTTTGACCCCCCATTATGCCTCTGTGACGTTTATACAGACGGCGAGAGGCAACAGAGGCGCAAGAGGCTGTGTAAAAGGGGCTTCTGTTGCAAAAAACTTAATTGGTTTGTGTCAGGGAAAGATCGCGGTTGGGTTCAAATAACCGATTGTTTGAGGTAACACAAACTTTGGATTTAAAAAAATCACTTTACGGGTATTCATGATGGTTATAATAACTTGGTTAGGGTTGGGGAATAACTATGGTCATGGCTAAAAGAAACCAACATTATCTGTAGGAGATGCAAAGCAAACACTCGTCTCCGGTGTCAAAATCTGATGTTTTGTTTACCCATATACCCTCCTTCCTCTGGAGCCACTAATGGTCTTGTCACTTGAACATAAACATATTTTGTTTTTGCCCATTTGCTGAAACAGCGGATTCTCGCGTTTTTCTTGGGAGGACAGTCTCTCTGCGTGCGTGCGTGTGTATGTTATGCTGGTGTTATGAATAGAATTGGAACAATAGTGCGTTATTGTCTTGTAAGTAAACCCATGCACGCACCTCTTTGGTTGCTTAAAGGTTACATCTGAAGGGAGAGGTTGCTGCAAACATTTAGACCTCTGTATGGCGGATGAGTCATCAAAATGACTAATGGCATATTTACTAGGATAAAAGGGCTCAGGGGCTATGTTAA
This sequence comes from Hollardia meadi, assembly GCA_037974645.1. NCBI lineage: Eukaryota > Metazoa > Chordata > Actinopteri > Tetraodontiformes > Triacanthodidae > Hollardia > Hollardia meadi. The sequence goes on from JBBPCS010049266.1 coordinate 11,584, forward strand.
GAGCAAAGTTCTTGTAATATTTCATGCTTTTTTTTAATCTGTGTCACCCTCCCCAGAGTATGTAAGTACACCAATTTAGCTGTGAGGAAAAACCCCTTGTTTATTTAATGGATTCCTTTAGTGAGCAGAGTGACAGCGTGTTGAACATATCAGCTACATTCACCAGTTATCGTGCACAAATCTGGTGTGACTTACTGTAAAAAATTGAATGAGCAGGTGGAGATTCACTGCTTTGCTCTCAGGAAGAAGGAGGATAAATGCACACAAAACTGCCAAAACCAAATATTTTGTGCTTTTATTATCTGATAGTATCTGTAACCACTTTTTGTTCCAGCAACAGAAGGTAGATGCTTGTTTCTTAACACAAGCTTTACAATACAACGTTGCACGCAGGTGAACTTTATTCTACAGTGGTTTGACCCTGAATTCAACCTATAGCCATGATTGAACTGTACTCCTCCCTCTGTTTGGATGAATAATCAAGCTACCTGCAAAAATAGGACTGTTTACAATTATCCAAAGAAGGGAAACAGGACAGAGTATTTTCCTCCTGAGAGATATTCACCGTATTTTGAAATCTGCATTTGGCAGCTGCAGTGCTGTTGTTTATGTTTTGCAGTTTAGGCTCTGATGAAAAACATAGTGCGAGGGATGCATAATCATAGTGTGGCAGCTTGCAGGGCAACAGCTGGCAGTCAAGGTTATTAGTTTGAATCCCACAATATGTTTGGTGTGAATGAATGAGTGAATGTACATTTTCCTGAGCTTTATACTGTAAATGTCCACTGTAGAGTCCTTGAGCAAGGCACTTACTCCTTATCAACATTAGAGGGATGTGCTTGTACTGTGCAGCTCTCTGAATATGTGACTGTGTGTAAATATATAACTGTCACCTGCTGCAGAAAATCATCTATACTGTACATCTAATACATCTTTCTTTAATTACTGCTGCAGCAGTGACGAAGTACCTCTAAGACCTCTCTTGAAAGTTATTCATTAGAACATTAGTCCAGTTTATTCACAGTTTCTTGGAAGACTGACTTAATGACAGGCCCAGATGCACCAGACTTACGTGGGCATGTACCTTATGTTTGCCCCCGTGTCTGGAGCCTAGAGCCTCGTCTTAAAGTGGCCATATTATGCTCATTTTCAAGTTAATATTTTTTATGTTAGGTTTATACTAGCATACGTTTACAGACTCTAATGTTCAAAAAATCCTTCCCATACTGTCCATCGCAGCAGCACCCTATTCACCCTCCATCTAAAACACTCTCTTTTAGCTACTGTCTCTTTAAGGCCCCCCTCCCGAAAGCCCTGTCTGCTCTGATTGGTCAGCTGGCCCACTCTATTGTGATTGGTCAACTGCTTAGTGTGTTTGTCGGGATTGTCACACCCCTTACCGCAATCGGATTTAAGTTACCAGAGGCTACCTGAGCAGCTGAAAACACCGATGTAGCTACGGTAACAATGGTGTTGCTTGTACGAAGGGAATTTACACAGCATCTCCACAACAACAACAAAACTCTTCCCGGTCGGGGCGGGCCAAATTACAGCTCTGCCCAAGGGCTAGCTGCAAGGCGTGCATTATGCAAAGTGTGACATAGTGATGTAACAAAGTCGCAGAAGCAAAGGCTAAACTACTAATGAGGCATTTCAGGCACTTCAGGGGCAGTGTTTTCTGTGGGAGTAAGGAGCTCCCTTTGCCGTGGACTTTTGGCTTTTCAACTTAGCAGACCTTGTACATGCAAAAAAAGATATGTAACACACTAAAGGTTATGTGAAACCCCAAAATGCATAATATGGCCTCTTTAAATGGAAACCTGGGCCATTTCATAGTTTTGGCCGTCACTGGTATCGATATTAATTTAATATAGTTCTGAGATCTGGGAACGTTGTCACTGAAAAGAAATCTGGCTGGGCATTAAACATAAGCAGTCATGATCATACAGGATTTAAACAAACCGGCAGCTTAGGGTAACATTATTACCCAAAACAACTAAATTTACAGTCAGACTTTGTGGGTTTACTTGCCATCGTTATGCAGTCACATACTGTAGTTTGTCATTGAAATGAAGGACAGACATTTCCAACCTGTCCAGACCATCCGACTTCGTAGTAGCAATGTCTGCATGTTCCAACGTGTCAGCAATTACTTTGGCAAGCACAATGCAATCGTAACCGACCAAAACTATGAAAATAAGTTGTCATTGAATCGAATTTTCCATTAAGGGTTTTTTTTCTGTAGTGCTTCAGTAGCAGAGATTTCAATGCAGCCACACTGCTTGCATCTGCTTCTATCTGCATCTAGATCTATATCCATGTCCTTGTCCCTGGTTTTCTAATACAGAGCTCATGTCCGTTGAAATTATTTTCTCCGAGCCATTTTTTTTTTTCTTCCTTTATCCGAAAACCAAAGTTGATGCTGAGGACAAATCAGAAATCTCAAAGCGATTTCCCTGAGGCTGGGTGGGGCAAGGGATTGGGTTGGTACGGCAACAGCACACAGAGACATTTTCTGATGGATTTAATTTCCTGTCAAATGCTATGTATTCATCTAGTAACCAAAACAATTTACAGTTTAAGAAAAACACATTCAAATGGCTCACGTTTATTAATCTGAAATGTGTCTTGTTGATGCCTCGAAAGAATTTTCAGTGTCTGCTTTTTTTCTTTTTTCACATGTTGATGCTCTAATTTGGAATGAAACTTCTGCAGTGGCTGCTTCTGCAGGTTCAGCATTGCATATTTGATCGTGTACAGTAGCACCAGAAGGGGGCTGAGGCCAAACAACTTGCTAATCTGTGCCCCACATCAACTCACCCCAAATGGCCCCTCGATTGACTGGAACTCAGAGTCACATTAGAGAGGCACTTCTGGAATGAACCGGGTGCCGTTTGTCATACATATTACCCCAGATTCAGATTAGAGTCTAATAGTCTTTTGTTCACTTCTTCTGTCTCCGTCACTCTTTCTCCAAAATGTTCCCCTCTTCTCTAATTAGTCCCTTTATGCTCGCTCTTGCACTTGAAATCGTTCACTTTATTCTGCGCATATTCATCTCCTCAGTCTCTCTCCCTCTGCCTCTCCATCTCTCCGTCATCTCTCTCTTATAGAGATGGATGAAAGGGGATATCAGGGAGTCTGGGTGGAGAGCTCAGCTGAATCAAGGCAGGTCATTTACTCAATGCAAGCCCATCCATCTTGGAACCCACATATAACCCCTCTCGCACACACACACATCCTTGACTAAACACCCACTCTTGCACAAATACAGTGCCCCTAAATGACTTTCATCTCTCTAGGTGTATTATTTCACTCCTGGAAAGTCTGGTCTGAGTTTCAGAATTCAACATCAGATCGCAGCGAAGGGAACTTTCCATTAGGAGGTTGTTTGGTCACACATCTAAGCATAAACAAACACCAAAAACAAACACACACAAAAATGCACACACTCTCGCTAACCATATTCATGCACGCACCGGACGCCCAAAGCTCTAGACACCTCATTACTGGCATGGCGTGATTTCACCACTGGGGCGTTGTGAATAAATGTGTCCCCCCTGAAGTTGTTGCTGCTATGCCCCCAATGGGCTGACTGTTAATGACATCACACCACTCTACACCTGCACTTGGAAAACTGTTGGTATATCATTCTCCCCGTAACTAAATAATTTCGCCATTTCATTGGTCCAGCTGCCTCTTGGTCGAACCACAACCCAGAAAGAGGTTATTTTCTACCAGCTATCTGAACAGCTTATTTTACCCCGAACATGATGGCATGATTACTGCAAATGCTTTGACGCCACCTCCAGCAGGATAGCAATTCAGCGAGAATGGAGGATAAAAATGGGCCGCGGGAAAGGAGAGAGAGTTATGATGTAGAAAAACGTGGCGATGGAAAACCAGCGGGAGGTGATCAAGAAGAAACAAGCACGCACTGTTGCTCCGTCGTGCAGGTTTCTTTATTGACAGATGTGCGGCGTATTCAGAATACAGCATGTATGCGCTACTGTTGGGTGGATGGATGAGTCAGGGGAGAAAATGCGATTACATTGGCAATCATAACTCAGATTAGCCTGCCTCTGTACCTCTCTCCACTGTGCAACACAGGAATCAATCACCATCACATTCAGTGCGCCGTCTCATATCACACACAGGGCCACACCAAAAGGACAAATATTATTCTCTCTGGCAGAGAAAACAACATTGTCTATAGAGCAAGGACAACAATCACTCTCTTTAATAAATAACAGCAGCTATTATGATCATAAATAGTGCGGGGGCCAGGGGCTGTTTGTAGGGGGAGGGGGGTGATACATGAATCCATTCAGCATATTTCTGCTGTGGGCTTGTATCTCTGCAACTGAGGGGATCAAAGAAGCTCCTGACAAAAGAGGTGCCGATGCAGCGTGCTGAGATGACAGCCTTCGCCAATGCTAGTCGTGCACTCAGCACTAACATCAGCTGACTTGAGACCTCGCTAACCAGTCCAGAACAGCACATTCAGTCCCCCCGCTGTTTCCTCCATCTGATTATTATTGATGACATCAGGACATTTGCAGGCCCAAGGAGGCTCATTAAATCAGTAGTCAACTGATAAGCAAAGTGAACACTCTGCACAGGATTACTTCATCTACTCAACACCGCATAGTAGCATGGAAACATTTGTGTACTTTTATCTACACTTGCATTATATCAATGCCTTCTAGATTGCCTTTTATTGAACTGTGCGACTAGAAGTAATGTAGCAATGGGTGATGTACAAAGCCCAAAGCACTTGGCAGTCTGTCTGAGTCTGTGTGGCGTAGCGTGTGTGTGTACAGCACCAGCATGTTCTCAGTTCCACAATAGCTTGGAATGCTCCAGAGGGAAATCTGCTGGTGTGCTCTGTATTTTGATCATTCAAATTAATTTGGAGCCAAGCTGAGAACAATATTAAATTGATTGTTTTGTAAATCACAGCCATTCACATTTACACGCTCACACATGCATGTGCACACAAATATTCTCGCAGAATCTCTCACATTCACGGACACCCAAATACTTTTATATACACTTTTTTTTTTCTTTTTTTTTTACACACAACTACACAAGCTCTCGTCCAGCTCTCTACGGTTGGTTTGAGACCAATGTGCAAAATGGGCAAATCCCATTTTCTCTCAGCTTTTTCTTACCTTCGGATTGATCCCCATAAACTCAGAGCCTGGAGGAAGAGAGGACTACAATGGTGGTTTTATGATGTTACTGTATAAACCCCCCTCTGCCAATTCGCCACACCAGCAAGGAAACTAACAAGGTCCTTGTGTTTAATGGACTCAACACACTCATACCTCCAGCGGCCACCAAATTGTCGCAGCTATGAGGAGCTTAAGCGTCTAGCAACCATTTCCCTCTAATCAAACATAATTCGAAGTGTACTTTACACTTGCTGTTTCATCGTGCTCCCCCCCATGGGCCACAATCTCCTACGTATTTTTCAGCTCGATCACTGTATGGGAGATGGTGGGTGGAATTGGATGGAGTCAAGGTATTTGCATATGTAATTTAGCGGTGACAATCAGAGAGACATGGCTCCATCTCCATCAACTATTAACTGTGAAACAAGATTTAGACCCTCTTTCAATCTGTGGTCAGTCCTGTGGTGACGCCTAATAGTGTGTATCTTACTATTTATCGCTGCATTTCTCTGAGCCAACAGGCTGCTATGCTCAGATAACCATGGTCATTTGCTGTGTTAAGTGGCTGATTGCCTCACAGTCGTGATTTTTGCGTGCATGTGTGACTGTGTGGCACACTTTCATGCATTTGTAAGCACGTCAATGTAATTCGCTGCCCCAGCCTGTGTGTTTATCGCACTTTGCTACATGCGTGTGTGCATTTACGCGTGTGCCTGTGCTGCATGTATGTCTTCCAGCACCCATCCTCTTTCCTCCACCAAGCTTAGCTCCAGTCCCTGGCAGCATGGCTGAGTGAGATTAAAGTCACCCATATTACACTTAGCGCCGGGAGACGTGAGGAAATTAGGAGAAAATTAAACAATGCTATTTGCATACAATTACACAACAGCACGGCAAACAGCGTGATTAGCCACCGTCTGGTCAGCTAAAGAGCTCTGCTCAATGTTCCTTCATCAACTATGCAAACAACTCTGGCTGGCCTCATTCAATCAAGGCTGTTTATTTGGACCGTGAGAAAAAGTCAGAAAAAAATTACACACATTCAACAGTTTCTTCATTCATTATGTATGAGCTAATGCAAGCAACGCAATGGTGCTAGTTGCTACCGTTTTACTCCTCTGACTTCTGCACTGCAGGTGAAATAAATTGCTTATGTTGGATTTAGATTATTTTACACATGCATGTGAGCCCACATCTGCTGTGACATTTTAGTCTGACATTCAGGTTACGATACGTTCCCTTTTCATCTCAGGTGTTGAAATAAAAGACGTGCACCCCGCTGAGAAAATCGTTCTCCGTCTTCCTCAAGACACACGCACACTACCATCTCTGTATCTCTCTCTGCTCACCGCCACACACACACACACACACACACACACGCTCTCAGATGCAAACCATCACCTTTTACCTTCTTTCACAAATACAGATATTAAACCACATATCAATTTCTCTTACATCTTTCATCTCAAACATATATTCACATTCACACACCGATCACCCTCTGTCTGTGTCTCTTGCTATCTCCCATCCCGCCTGCATACAGCCAGCTCACCTGGTGACGGTGCGGGTGAAATATGAATGTGTTCAGTGAAGTGTTGTAGTTTGGAGTGCTGCCCTGACCATGAGCTTTGTTTCTGGACTGAATAGGGAGCTAAGCAGCCATTCAGAGGCTCAGGCAGAGGTCCACACTGTTGGATGTAGCAGCGAGAATATCACGAAGCAGGCCCTCGCTCTTTCCACTGGCACATTGCTTGATGCAAATGATTCGTGAGTGCAATGTAAAGCCCAGCCGGGATGAGCTTTTGCAGTAAGTCAAGCTGCAGAGAGTTAAAGAGATCCCTGACCTGAAGTTGTGGAGGAAGGAGGAGAGGAGATACCTGGTTTTTTTATACACACACACTTGCTCCAAAGTCCCACCTTCTTGTTTTTTGCTCCAACTTACTTGTAATAAGCACTGAAACTGCAGGTGCCGCTGATTCTTCTGTGCTCCTTTTGTTTTGCACAGGGAAATCTGTCTTCTCTTTGGCATTGTGCTTTCGGTTGCACATCTTCCAAGTGTTGATGCTTTTCTCATGGAGGCTTAAATAAGGAATGAGTTTAGTGTCTGGTTGCGGCTCCCTCCTGTTCTGATTCAACGCACTCCTGTTGGTGTTCTAACTCCACATTGCCCAAAGATCCCTCTGGGTTTATGCTTAAGTATTCACACCGCGGTGTGTTTGTACTGTATCTGTGTGTTCTTGCACCTGTTCACTGGTGTGTGCTTGTTTATGTCTCCTACTGCATGTGTGCCTCACTGCTGTCTGTGTGTGTGTGTGTGTGGGGGGGGGGGGCGGTTGTTGCATGTATTTATGCAAATGCAG
>JBBPCS010049277.1:0-19117 GCA_037974645.1 Hollardia meadi
TGCTTTTTTTTGTAGAGAAGCATATATACAGAATATATATGGATACATATATATATATATATATATATATATATATATATCTTTTGAACTATTTGTGTGTGAGAGTTGTTCTGGGCGCATCCACCCTGTTACGATTCATATTTATTTCCCCCTTTTTTCAGTTTTTATTTATGTTTTGACGAGCGTCTTATGAGTGACGAGTGTTTACGTTTTTTTCTGTAAATATAATTTTTAAAATTTTTATTTTTGACAAAAAGGGGATAGAAACTGTTTTACGATGCTGCCTGTAAAACTATGGAGTGATTTCTGTCCACAGAATCTGTTTGATCCATGAAATTATCCAAGTAAAATTTTGTGAAATGTAACGACGACAGGGTGGGAGTCTCACACAGGCCAATGATAATGAGTGGGGGGAGTCATTTGAACTGACTGTATTAATCGTTTTGATTAGTAGCAACGTTCACAGCAGTGATGATCTGGGGTTGTCGCTGACATAATCTATGCTTGACAAACTGAAAATAAATCGGGGAAAAATGCTGAATCCCAATGTGAGTATCTTTATTTATGAAAAAATGACTGAATGACTTGTGCGTAAGTGAATGTGAGCAAAGCATTGACTGCATATAAAGATGGACGACATGAGAGCTCCCCAAAAGTGAAGCCAAAACATCTTGATCGCCCCCTGGTGGCTGGCTGCAGTATAGGTCATAAGCCCCTCCCCCTCCATCAGATGAGACATGGGCCAAACTTAAAAACTCAAAAAAATACCTCAAATTTTTTCCCCCCAAAGATGGTTTCTGTGTACGTAAATGTAGTTTAAAAAAAAATGTTAGATTAAATTTGTTTGTACCGTACTGTGTTTTAACAAGGAAATGGTACAAACTACAAAACAGAATAGTTATTAGCTTAATAGGCTATTAGCGCCATGTGAACAAATTGTAGGAAATAACAGCATGTAAGAGAAAGTAGCCTACTCAGCAAAAAGTGGTACATTTAATGTTTTTAAGAAGACAGAGAGAGAACAAAAAATAAAAGTAGAAATTAGATGAGAATTAGGAGTTAACATAGTGTAACTTAGTTTAGCACTTGCAGGCTAGCATTTTCCAATTAGCACCAAGGATGATGGGAATATCATTAGCTTTGCAGGTACTTGGTCATAAACCGAAGTACTGGACAGATTAAAATCTTGACGTGATGATGCAGGATTAATGAATCAGGAGAAATAATTCACCCTGAAGGGGACATGAATGTCTTTTCAAAATGTAATGGCAATCCATCCAATAAGCTAATTGCTGAGATATTTCAGTCCAAAGTATTGGACCGACAGACATCCCTACAGCCACTGCTGGCATGGTTAAATAAGATTATGCGGCATTTTCATGTACACCCGTGGAAATGCAGAAATAATTTATAATTTAATTATTTTCAGGATACAATTCCTCATTAAAAATTCTTTCCAAAACTCTGTCGGAGCCCATGCACCATTAATCCAACACTTATTTTGCAATTTGGACTCCCAGCTGATCATTTAGCAGATTCACTCTGGCCTATTAGTGAGCGGTTTAATTAAGGGTGCACCATTTCCAAATGTCATCTTGGGCGCAATATTTTGGTTTGGTTTCGTTTGTGACACATGAGCAGATTATAGTTCCACCTTAAAATGCCCACATCATTAAGGCTAATGGTGATTATACTGGTGTCATTATGTCACACTATAACCCCAGAAGTTATGGGTGATAATTGGCAAGTTTGTCCATGAAGGGTTTCAAGTCAAGTGTTTATATAGCCTCAGATCTTAACAGTTATCTCAGGGCACATTTCATATATAGAGCAGGTCCACACTGTACTTATAATATTTCAACACATGGTGGTTCAGCAATATGAGCCGTCAATCATATTTAGATGGCTAATGACTAATGACAGGTGAGTCCGGGTATCCAGTGACATCTCCAGCAGTCAACACCATCAGCACACAGCCTCAGCCGCCAATCATCCTGCAAAGCAACGAGTGTGCGTGTGTGCACAGAAAAAAAAAAAAGATCTGTTGTTGTCTGAGAGAATGCAAACGAAACAGGGGATGAGGATTAAACTCTCCAGCCGATGACAGCCATCCTGACAAATTAAACCCTGCTTTAGCAGATATCAGTGGATTGTGCCAGATGGGGCAGCTCACTTAAAAAAACAAAAAAATTAAAAAAAACATCAATTTATGCTTATTTTTGGTGTAACGTTTCTCCTAGAGTGTGATGAAAACTGAATGTAATGACATGTTTACATGCCAACTCCCATTAACATGCTAAATACAGCGAAACAACCATTCAAAATAAAATACTTCTTATAACAATAAAGCTGTTCAGCAGAAGCAGATTGATGATTAAGTCGAGTTTTATTTATATAGCGCCAATTCACAACAAAAGTTATCTCATGACACTTAACACTCACACTCTTTATTATTAATTTATTTAATGGTTGATTATTATTAAATTACAGAGACCCAACGTTTCCCCCCACGAGCAAGCACTCGGCGACAGGGTCGAGGAGAAGCTGCCTTTTAGAAGGCAGAAACCTCGGAGCAGACCCCGGCCGGAGGTGCTGTCACATCGCATTCTCAGAGTTATGTACTCACTAATCTGGAAAACCAATAAGACACAGTATACCAGAGGCATCTGCATGCATGGGCCAGATTCATACACTGCAGGGCAATAAATGTCCTTGGACGGCTGACAGCTTCTTAGGATTACCTGTATTATATTTCACACGGTAACAGGAAGCTGTGATACGTTCACAAATCTGACTAATTTGACAGGCGTCTTTCCTTCCTGCAGTTCCTATTTATAGCGAGCAACACTGCCGGCGAAGATTTAACACGAACTATAAACAAATTAAACCAATATTGACAAGTCTACAGCTGTTATACTGTACATTTGGCTTAAGTCACGCGACTAACGTACGCAGACACCTGTAAACTACAGCAGGGCTCAGCTAGGTTAGCTTAGCTGGCTAGCTGCTCCACTGCCGAGGGAATCTGATAATTCAAGTGTATTTTGGCGAGTTTGTGACTGTGTGGAGTTCAACTGAATACGCAACAGACAGCAGAGACGTGGATTATACTGAAGTAGTGATTCTAGTAGTTTTTATAAACATTCTGGTACTCAGTCGACGTGAAATTGCGATGCGGCTAGCTAGCTGCCGTGGATCAAGCTAACTACAACTGCGTATGAAGAAGCCAGAAACAAAAGAGGTGAGTGTTTTATTTATATTCATTTTAGGTGGGATAAATTACTTCTTTCTCTGCTGGACAGTAAGTTATAGTTAGTTGTTTTTTTTCGAGGTAGATAATTTATTTATGCAACAGTTAGTTAACCTGAATGTGCAGGTGTTAGGGTTTGGGGGTTAGCTTAGCAGCTAATTGTAATGCTGGTCCGAATTTTAGCTAACGGGGCAGATAGAAACCATAAAAATAATAAATCAGATGTTACAAAATATACTAAAGAAATTTGTGCAAATCCATTGAAACATTTAATACAGATTTTAACCACACTTGTCAATTTTATGTGTTTAGCCCTCAATTATAAATCTGTCTCAGGGGGTTTACAATCTGTAAATTGTTCAGTTTGGATTTTAAACCAGTTGTATGCAGTACAATTTATTTTCAGTGGTGGGGAATCCCAGAGGTTAGTTACAGAAAAAGCTACTTGTAAAATTTAAATGAAAAAAACAACTTTAATGTGTTACAGTAGGAAAAGGTGTAAATAATAAAATGATGAATAAATTAATTTAGCAGGTCAGGGCTCTGTTATTGTGCCTTAGGACTCACTGTCATGCTGTTATATGGTTTACTGTATGTAAGAGAGCCATTGTTGATGTTTGTAACACCTGTGCTCTTCGTGCTCTGATGAGTCAAAACGCTGCTGTGAAAAAAAAGATCCAAATGAGATAGAACCAATCCTTTTCCACATATTTAAACTTTTCATTAAAGTAAAATTTGAGCCACGTATGTATGGCATACAGACACATAACCAGAGAGGACCTAAGGGACCCCAGAGGGAGCCAGAAAGAAGTCCACCCTTTATCTGACACATTTAAGGTGGAAATCCGGACATTATAACTGCTCTCAGATCTAAACTTACAGCTCCACCTACAACACTTATATCCCACTTTGACTTAAGACATTTCTGAAAATAGGAGTTTACTATGTTAGAAGAATAATTGATTAAAAGCACCTTTGCACCTGCTTTGTAAGTAACACTGAATTATTTTGTTTAAAAAATAAAAAAAACACCTTTTTAAAGTGGGATTTCATGAGGAACTTACCCTTTAGTCTGTGTATTACCCGACCTATACAGTACATGGTGGTTGACGAGCACTCGATCTTGTTATTTTTCTCAACACTCCATATCTACCTTGCAGAATATGACCATGCTGATCAGATGTCATGGATTAAGAAAATAAATTTCTCTCCATGAGAATACCCTCCGGCTTAACTCTCCGTTACGAAGGGAAATGATAGCAAAGTATTTGAACACAGCAGAGAAATGTGGAATTTTTATGTTTTCTGAACAGGTGGAGGCTGGACTCACCTCTCCTGAACAAATGAGAACAGCGACGAGACTAACAGGATTCAACTCTCCGGATTTCACCTCAAAGGGCCTCTTAAAGCATCCAGATATTCACACAACGCAGTCCTCTAGAAGTAAGTAAAGAAGGGTAGAAAACATACTGTATTCTGTGTATGTACATGAAACAAATAAATCCGTTTACACTACAGTGTAAATAAGTAAAACTCTTGCTTACAGAAGGTTTCTCTGATAAAGGTCAACATTAGTAGTAAAATATACCAAGAAAGCTTTGATTTAGTAATTTGCAGGTTAAAACTTGGCTAAATGTAGTGTTTTAAAGTTTTACCTAATATATATATCCATATGTAATTAGGACCTGTTTCACACTGAAATATATTCATGAATACTATCAAAGACAGCTGAAATGGTCAGTCAGTTAATTTGTTGACTTTACTAACTTTTTAAGCATCAATGTTAAACATTCTCTGGCTCCAGTTACTCAAATGTGAATAATTTCAGTTTTTCTTATTATAATAGATATGATTCGATGAAAGTAAACTGTCATTGGGTTTTGTGCTGTTGATCAGCTAAACAAAACTAAATGTGACACATTGTGACACCAAAACAGTAAAGATAACAACAGAAATATTCACGTTCATGTCAAAATGTAAATCTTCAGATCCCGTCTTGACTCTTAATGAATTTTTCTATTGATACCCATACATAGAGGTCGAACGATAGTGGATTTTCAAAGGCCGATAATAACGATAGCTTGTCGCAGGAAAAAGCTGATTAATCGGACGATATCACCGCCCACCTGGTGAAAATAATCTTCACTGTTATTAGGAACTACATAACTTTAATGAACTAAATAAATCTGGATTACTTGACATCCAACACAAAGTAATTCATAAATAAATCTGGAACTGATCAACTGTACAAAAGAAAATCTAGGTGGGAGTGATTTTAATTTTTTTGAGCTATTTCCCTCAAAATCAGTAAGTTGAGAAGTTGACACAGCCATCGGCCACTATCAGAGCCGAGTTCTGCCGATACGAAAACATCCTGTCGGTGCTGATTAATCTGATTAATCTGGTTACTAATTGTCCCTGCTGTTCAGTTACGATCCCCTCACTGCTGTTCAGACAGAAAGAGGGAGCTTTGTACCAAAAAGACTTTGGAAGATACCCGCTTGATTTGTCACACTTGGACTGTTTTATCCTCATATTTGGCTTTAGAGGTCATTTTACAAAGAGCAAGGACTGTGGATGTTGTACATTGGAATCGTGTTAGAAAGAGATCTCTTCAGTGCAGAAATTAGAGATAATAGCAGTCGTGAATTTTGTTTTCAGACTTGGAAAATAGTGAACTTATCCTTTAAAATGAAGTAAAAAAGTTTACCTGCTGTGTGTGCTTTGTTACTGATGTTAAACCTGTCAAAGTTGCTGGTAGCCGGAGTGGCTTGAGTGTGTGTGCAGTCAGGAGATCAGGTGACAGGGAGTTCAGGAGGTTGTTGGGAGGCTCAGGAGTCCAAATAGCTCACAACAGCCAGTCTTACACTCACTCACACACACACACACATACACAGAGTTTCATCCCTGTATCACAAATCACTGACGACAGAGCCAAGCAGCAACCGAAGACGGCCGTCCAGTCCACATTCCACCTTTGCTGTTGCTGCCGTGCTGGTCATATTTATAGCTCCGTAAGGCAGTACAGAAAGAGGAGGAGAGGGGAGGTGTCAGGCTGATTGCATAATGCTGACACTTTGTTACCTCCAGCAGCCGCAGGTACCGGGCTTCCAACTCTTCATGCCTGCTGCGCTGCAATATGCGGCCGCGATGGCAGACGCAGAGCCAAGATCTCTGCGGCCGTCATCACTGAAGGTGATAATTTTATGGGCCCGCTCTGAGTTATTAACACTCCAGATGATCTATGTGAGACCTCCAGTGTAATCAGTACACACTGTACATTTTATACACTGAGGCTGTGGCAGAAAATAGTTCATCCCCGACACAGATAACAATGCAGCCATATGTCACGGGAGATGTTCCCTGAGGGAGGGGGGAAGACGAGAGATAGAACTGGAGCCAAAGTGAGTTAAAACTACAAAGAGATTTCCTTCCGGCTCAAGGGAAACTGCTTATTCAAGTGGCTGACAGATAGTCTGTTTTCACAAGACATAATTAGCTAGAATAAAACACGTTTATTTTCATGTTCAACATTCTCAGATGTCCAGGGAAGTGTTCCCAAGAGGTGAGTTAGAGAAGTCTCATTATAACAACAGCGTTTTAAAAAATATATCTCTTATTCCTTTCCAGCTGCAGCATGAAACGTTTGAGAGGAAAAATGTTTGGCTTTATAGATTTTTTTATAGAAGCTGGCTTTAAACTCAGGAGAGACCTAACGATGCAAAGCACGAATAAATACCTTGTTTTTTAAGATTTCAGGATGGGTACAGAGCCTCTCAAGCAACATTCAGTGCTCCCATTCTTGTGAAAAGTGATCGAGGGAAGGTGTTGATGTGATCAAATGGGTACAGATGATAGTTTTGAATTCCAGCAGCTACTTGAGGTGAAAATTGTTCCATATTTGATGAATACATTATGTTAGCCGGATACAGAGAGGTTGTAACGGCACCAAAAGATATAAAAATGACAAAATGCTCACAGAAAAGTTAAGATTTTGTTTTGAGAGAAACGTGTCCATAGTGCGTGTCTGGTAATCTTGTTTACCTATTTTTTGATCAAATAGTTCCTGATTTAAATAAAAATTTTTTTTCCTATTTTAGACTATTTTACTTCTTGTAAGGCTGATTGTGTGCACACAATATGTAATATTTGAGAACTTGGGCTTCTTTTGTCATTTGTCAAATGAAAAGAAATGTATTTTCTAGCTCTAGTAGGGTTATTACGACCCATCACAAAACAGAAAATCTCTGACAGATAAAACCAGAAAATGTTTGACATTTTTGTTAATGACTTAAACGACTCTCAGGCCTGTTTGCTTATTAGCTCTGCGTCGATTGACTAATTGTTACAGCTCCTGTAGACATCGTTAGTCTGTGGCATTTCTGCGCTCTTCTTACGGTCTCCATGTTGAATACTTTTCCGATCGGAGTCTCATCTTCATTTCATCATCTACTTCAACAACACTGACTGAGTGTAGATTTGGCTGCCTTGTTTTAGTCGAGTGTGTGAGGAATATGGTGTGGTAGTAGTAGGTTGTCAGTTTTTTTATGTGACTGCAATGAGCTTCCATCTCCTGAGAAATTTACTAAAATGAGCTGCATGATGAGTTTTTGATTGAAGACATAAAAAGAACGAGACTGACATGTTGTTGTTTTTTACGTTGATATCTTTATATTGAAATTGATGAAGTATACACAATGCATCCTACACTATTACAATTTCCACACGGTGATAATGTTTTTGTTGTTGGATGATAAAGCTACATTTTGGCATTTAATTAACCAAACAGCAGTCTGACTGAGAAGCCTGGAGCAAAATAAACGTTAAAAACATCGCTGTGGATTAAACTGTAGCACGGCAGCAGGTAGGTAGGCAACATTAGTTATAGAGTAGAAAATCATAAACAAAACTCAATCGTCATTTTTTTTTAATGTTTGTTATTTACAACCCAGTGCCTTTTAGAGGAATCTTGACGTTTCTCTTTCGACCTCTTCTGGACTTTTCCTGTGACATCACAAGTAGTTTCCAGCCAATCAGATCCAACCTTCGAGTTCGATGCGATTTACAGCGACTGTTCATTTTAGGCTGGCAAAATACTTTTTTTTGCTTCAGTCTAATATGATTAGTAAAGTATGAATAGAATATAGTTGAACCCCACTTTGTAGTCAGCTTTAAATGAAAACGCACACAGACGAGCACTTTTTAAACCCCCTCCATCCCCTCTGGACTGATTTATAGTGCTTACCAGTCTGACCTCGACCTCTGACGGCATCGCTCTGAAGTCCTGCGACTGACAGTGAAACTGATCCACACTTAAGGTGCAGAGTTACACTTGTGGCAGTCGACAAATGTCTTAATGTGTGTGACTTTTCTGCCCCTACATTTACAGCAGTGTAAATACACTCAGTGGCCACTCATATTTAACATCTGCTTTAACACACCGACGTCTTTGAGGCATGAATTGAAAATGTTTCACAGGGATCTTGCTCCTCGCTCGTTCGATAAATTTGATCAATTCTGGCAGATTTTCTTTTGTGCTGTGTTTATCCTGTTCCACCTGATCCCAAAGGTGCTCCGAGTCAAGTGCCGGAATAAACACACGTTTCTGTTACTGGATCCATCTTGAGATGATGAGTGCTTGTCACATGGCCATGAAGAGATGCACCTGGCGACTAACCAAAATACATATTTTTCTTCTTACCTGTAGTGCTATTTATCCATCTAGCTGCAGTGTCATGCAGGAACTATTTTCTTTCTCTATGACCATGCAGAATAAGTAACGTTAGCTAGCCTCTCATCCATGAGTAGATGCATGCTTTCGTCTGCGTGGTGATACAGAAAGAAAAATAGTTCCTACATGAAGCTGCTGACAACAAGGTCTGTGAATTATTATCTGGAAAGAGACATTGCTGTTTTCAAATGTATTTTTTGGCGCTTTGAGCACCACAAGTAAAGTGCCATCTAGTTCCATTATATTGGAGAGTTGTCAAGAAGAACTTGACAACTTGCAACAAAACAATCTAGATGAATTAAATAGCACTACAGGTAAAAGGAAAAGTATGTATTTTTGAGTTTTGGGTGAACTGTCCCTTTAAGGGACCCTTTAAGGCAAGAAAACCCAGGATGCTAGCTTTTTATGTGAATTTAGACGGCACGTGTCAACAAAATCTATTATTTCAAATATTTCATTGGGAACACGGCTGCGTTAACAAGCAGGTGTTCCTAATAAAGTGGCCACTGAGTGTTTGTTCTGTACCTGCCTCTATATAAAAGTAACAGTGTAATTCAGTGTCTGCTTGTAATGGAAAAATAGATCACAACGGTCTGACTAAACTGTAAAAACAACACTGTCAACGAGGTATCAAACATAACGCTGCTGGTCAAGGTCAAAGGTCACGGCTAGCACCAGTGAAGAGGGAGGAAGGTTTTAAAGGTGTGTTCAAGTGCATGGAATTCTTTGGAATTCTGTGTTTTCTATTTTTTTTAACGGTTCCCTTGAAGTGATGTTTATGGTTTGTAACAAGCGTGGCACCACTCTGGGGTTAAACAGTGTTCTAACATACATACGTGTAGAGGTTTGCCTGGTTTGGAGCTTCTTTTTTTTAGTTTCTTTGTGCTGGGACGTCCAAACCAAACAAACCTCAAGCATGTGTAATGTCTGAGGGGAGAGTTAAGCTGCTGTTGATAATCGCAACAGCTTTTATGCGCTTGTTCGGAGTGTAAATTGTATCACAATCCACTAGTTTCATCTTTATCGACCTTCAGATCAAGGCTTTGTCAGCAAACTTTTCTTTAGCATCATTCATATGCACATTTGAACATTTAAGGAAACGGGACAATCAGGAAAAACCTCCCTTACATGCATGCAAACACACTCATAACCTTAGTGCTTTTTCTTTCCCTTGGACTTCCACACTCTTTCTTTTATACACACATTTTAATGTTATTTCAGTCAATTATTTACGCATCCAAACACTTTTTTTTCAGTCTCACACACTCAAATCTCACAGTCGGCACAAAACAAAAAACATGCACACTTGCACACACACACATCCTCCTTTACATAAGCACATTCATGTACATACATAGAAAAAAAAGAAAGGTATTGTTCAACGTAAATAAGAAAAAGCTCCGTTTGGAAAAGGCGTCTATTAGCTCTCGTACCTAAAACAAACATTTTACAGGGACTGGTTGTTTTGTGCCAGTAGTTTAGAGGGGAGCATGCAGAACAGTAAGGAAGGACGAAGTGTTTTCTTCTCGATCCCGTCAGGACAGTTACAGTTCAGATGTCCAACCTTCTTTCTGCGGGTCTTTAATATCAGCAGTACAAAGACACAAATAAATGAAGCGTTTCTCTCTTCTTTTTTTCTGTGACCAGTGGAAGCACATTGTTTCTCTGGGGAAAGTGGTACCGTTGTACTTCATGTCGTGTTTTTCAACCCCTTCTCATCAGCACAGTCTGTTGTAGTCATGGATGGGGGGGTCATTAGATCAGGTGGGGTGGGAACAGGGAAACACAAGGACATTTTGGACAAGAGGAACAAGTTACACAGTTTTTAGTAATGGTCATTCTGGGATTTAAAGTTATGGCCTGGTGGGTTAGGTTAGTTGTCCAAAGGTTTCAGCGTGGTGAGTTGCACTGAGCTCCACACGTGGTCTGGGTAAAACTGGATGGTGGGGTTATCAAATCAAATCAAATCAAATTTTATTTATATAGCGCCAATTCACAACAAAGTTATCTCATGACACTTAACATGTAGAGTAGGTCTAGACCACACTCTTTTTTATTAGTTATCAGGTTAGGTGGTGACGGTCTTGATGGAGCTGAGCGTTCAGTTGAACCAAGTCTTCTTGGCAGCCTGAACCTCATTGAGGGCCAGACCCAGGTGGTGCTCCAGGTCCTGGATTTTGCACTCAGCCTCTACCAGCTGCAGTTTGGTCTGGGCTAGTTCCAGCTCCATCTCTCTCAGCTGGTTCTTCAAACCCTCCTTCTCCTCATCAGTCCCCTCCGTCCCCCCAGCAGGTGCCGTGGTGACAGCAGCCCGCACACGACCCTCTTTGTTGAAAAGACTACTGCACTTCTCACAGCCCTTCACTTTGGACCGGATTTTCTCCAGTTCTCCACGGTTGGCTGTCTGTTGTTTCTCCAGTCGTTCACTCAGCTGGGAGCAGATCTGCTTATATTCTCCAATAATGGAGCCATTCTTCTTTATCTCTGATTCAGACTTATCAAGCGCTCGTCTGCACATCTCCTTCAGCTGCGCAGACTCTTCCTCCAGGCGCCTCTTCTCGTCCGCAGAGTCCACCAGTTTCTGTTTAGTTAGCAGCAACTCTTTATTCAGGGCGTCAGCCTTCTCCTCAGCATTGTCGAGGTCTTTGCGCAGGGCTATCTTGCTGCTGACTAGTTCATGTGCCAGGTCGTCATTCTCCTGCTCCAAACGCATGTTAGCCTCTTGCAAGCGACGGTTCTCCCGCTCATATCGCTCGATGGGGGCCTCCTGCTGCTCCTGCTGCTCCCTTATGGTGTGGTACTCCTTCTCAAATTTCTTCAGCTTTTTCTGGCTGATCTTCTTGCTGCAGGCCAGCTCCATCAGCTTCTTTGCATTTTCCTCAGAACGGTACCTCTTCGGAACCGGCACACGGAAGAATTTGAGCGCACCCTCGAAGTCTGTTTGGATCAGATCGTCTTTTGATGTATTCAGAGGCACTGCTGGGTGTACAGCTCCTGAAGGCTGGGCAGCTCACACCTGGTGATGTGCTGAGCCATGCGCACCACCCTCCCCAGCGCCTTGCCGTCCATGCTGGAGCAGTTGCTGTACCAGGTGGTGAAGCAGCCTGTCAGAAGGCTCTCTATGGTGCCCCGGTAGAAGTCCCTGAGGATTTGTGGCCTCAGTCCGAAGGTCCTTAGGCGCCTGAGCCCATACAGATGCTGTTTGGCCTTCCTGACTACAGCGGTGGTGTGGGTAGCCATAGTCCAGGTCCATATGGATGTTGACACCTAGGTATTTAAAGGTGTCCACCCTCTCCACTGCTGTGCCGTTGATGCTGACTCATGTTTGAACTGGTCTTTTTTGCTACTTGTGATTTTACAGACTGTAGAGCTGAACAATCATCTGAATCAATTGGCAGAAATATAATCAGCAACTATTTAATCAATTAATCTTTTACTTCCTCTTAATTAAGAAAATAACCCTTTTAATCATAAAATAAGTGTTCATTGCAGCCCGAATGGTATGTCAGAGGGAAAAATAGGACATTTACTTCACAATTGAGTGCTATGCCAAACATCCTCTAAAAACGTGTTTTCATCCTCATGTTGTCCTCTGTGTGTAGTTTGTGACTTAATAAATAAGAATGTAAACTGATTTATATGCTGGAATAAATGGCATTATGTAACAACTGCATGAATTTTGATTGCTTTTACACTTTTTTATGAGACAAATTTCCAGCGTGTTATTACAAAAGCAATGATAATGTTCAAGGTTGACTGTGAAGACCCTTGACCAGTTAATTCCCCCACTAGTGAATGCTATATATTATACACCGGCCATCATCAGCCACAACATTAAAACCACTGACAGTTGAAATAAATAACATTGACCATCTGGCTACAGTGCAATATTCTGCTGGAAAACTCTGAATCCTGGCATTCATGTGGATGCTACTTGACACAAATCTGCCCAAACACCCTTGCAGATCAAGCACACCCCCCATGGCACTGGCACACCCGAATGACATTGGTCCCCCAGCAGAACAATGCATGCTGCCACACCACAAAAACTGCTCAGGAACAGCCCGATGAGCGTGACAAAGAGCTTAAAGAGCCACCTGGCCTCAAAATGCCCCAGATCCAAATCTGATTGAGCTACATGGAACGTGCCGATCCATGGATGCTATCGGGGAGTGCTGTTGCCATGAGGGGGTTTACTTTGTCTCAAACAATGTTTGGGAGGGTTTTATGGGTCAAAGATCATCCACTTAAATACCAGGACCCAGAGTTTTCCACTAGACCATTGTACTGTAGCCATGATCAATGTCATTCACTTCATCTGTCAGTGGTTTAATGTTGTGGCTGATTGGTGTAACACCTCCACACAGAAACAAATAAAGAGAACCTACCTGTTTGTGAGTGGCCCTATGAAGGGGTTGGTAATCAGCTGTACAGTGGCCTTGGAGGCAAACAGCATTCCCACTTTGACATTCTCATTGACCAGCATGCTGGTTGACTGGGGGCAGCTGGAGGAGTTCTTTGGTAGCTCTGTAGCAGTGGGGGCTGTAAGGACCAGGTCAGTAGGCCTGGCTGTGGTGTTGGAGCTCAAAGACCTCACAGTGTTGTCGTATAAGGACACGATGCTGTGGAAGGTGTCTGGAGGACCCTGCTGAGATAGGGTGTTGTTCTTCAACACCACATCTGTCGACTCATCCAGGCTGTACAGGTAGCTGGGAATGATGGGAACTGGCAGGCATAAAGAGGCAAGAGGAGACTGATGCAATGAAATATGACACGACCATTCATTGACTGATGCTCACTGGCATGATGCTAACGTCACTGCAGCATATATCAGCAAAGGACATGGAGGGCTCTTCAAGGGTGATTTGCAAGCACTACCCTAAAGAAAGAAACCTTATAGAAGTGAAGTTTTCTTTTACTGGTATGTTGGGACTTTATTTGGGAGTTTTAAGTAGACAAGACAACATCAGGCTTCCCACGTTTCCATGCTCCTCGGTAGACATTTAAGTACAAATATCTACATATTTCTTGTGTAATAAACAGTTAACATGTATGTTACATTCTGTCTATGAATGCTATTTTGCCAAATAATTGCCAGAAAATTGTAGCCACTGTATGATACTCCTAAATCCTCCCCAGAGGTGGAGATGTTGAACGATTTTACACAAAGTTTGCATCTAGCTTTTATTTTCATATTTGGACTCTTGAGTCAACCAGGCTTTATATTTTATACACTTCTCCATCTTGGCCATTCAGTCCACACTCCTATACTGAGGCTGAGAGAGCTCAACGCACTGCAACTTAAGAAAACACATGCAAATAGACAAAACACCAGCAAATTAAGAAAAGATATTATCCGGTGTTGTTAACCTGGCCTTTGAATTTTGCTTATTATTAGCCTGCCAATTTAAATAATAGTACGAAAAACACACCAAGCCATCACGATATTAAAATAAAGAGAAAAACTTATATTTTAGTTTATTTTCCAACACCACTGATGAGTAGCCAACTTCGATAACTTTGAGAGTCACAAATGCAAAACAAGGGTATCCATCACTTTAGTGTCCCCTAGAAATATCTCTCTATATAACTGCATATAAATAACTCTATTTGGTTGTGTTATGAGTGTTTGCAGCACACGTGCGTTGAGCTCTCTCAGCCACTGTACTATACAGATAGTTGGACGACGTTCAACACTATCAAACATCTCTGCCCAAAGAGGAAGTAAACTAACTAGTGCTCCCCATACTCATATTATTTTCCCTTAGCATATTGAATAAATAATATTATTGTCCACCCCCACAAACTTTTTAGTCTCTTTTGTAAATAAGAACTGAAAATGCGTTGGTTTCCTTATTCAGTACAGTTTTTTTCTGATAAATACATCACTGCATAACTTATGTTCAGATATGCAATTTGCTGCATTTTCCTCCCAACTAATTTAGCTGTGGATGTCTGGATTTGGTAGTTACAAAGCACTTGGGGCTGACAGTTGAAATAAATAACATTGACCATCTGGCTACAGTGCAATATTCTGCTGGAAAACTCTGAATCCTGGCATTCATGTGGATGCTACTTGACACAAATCTGCCCAAACACCCTTGCAGATCAAGCACACCCCCCATGGCACTGGCACACCCGAATGACATTGGTCCCCCAGCAGAACAATGCATGCTGCCACACCACAAAAACTGCTCAGGAACAGCCCGATGAGCGTGACAAAGAGCTTAAAGAGCCACCTGGCCTCAAAATGCCCCAGATCCAAATCTGATTGAGCTACATGGAACGTGCCGATCCATGGATGCTATCGGGGAGTGCTGTTGCCATGAGGGGGTTTACTTGATCCCTGCATTTTCCTCCCAACTAATTTAGCTGTGGATGTCTGGATTTGGTAGTTACAAAGCACTTGGGGCTGAGCTGTTTTGCAGGCTGTGACGTCCAGGCGTAGAGGCAGCTCTGTCGGCGTGTGTTTGTTCAGTCACACACCATTTTCTTGCCTTGCTTTCAATGATGTGAAGCTCACTCTGGCCCACACTCTATCACACAATGGTAAACATTTTGATTGAGCTGGCTGCTGCTCCAAACGCCATTAAAAAGCTTCTTGCGTGATCAATTTATTTTAAAATTTTGAATTCTATATTTACAAAACAGAATAGGGGCAATAGTGGAGACACAAATATTTTTGGGGGCTGTACTGCACATGACATGACACAGGCAGGCAGTAATAAGTTAATAAGTGAAGCTTCTGGTTACAGAAAATGAAGAGGAGGATGCATGCAAAGTGATTCGGTCAGACATTACAGGCCCAGAAACTGGAGCTGGTATTAAAAAACAATGTTCTTTGTTCACAGTTCAAAGAATGATTAGGCTATGTGACAGAAACTGGTTCTGTCAAACACATCAACGAATTCTATGGAAAGCTGACTTTATGACAAGGGTAAATAGTGATCAAATTGTGTACAAGATTTGTCAGTTAGGCCATTTGCCTCCAGAGGATAGGAGCATGCAAATGTGAAGTGGTAGAAAATACAGTACTTAAGTATCATAACAAAGACTGCAAAACCCCTTTAACAAATGTTTGATGTTTCAGTCTTCTCACGCACTTGACAAAGAAAGACAATCTACACATTTTACTTATAGCCTTATGTCGATGTCAATAGCTAATGTATACTCATATATGGAATTTGAAATAAGGGCAAAGGGTATCCATGCAATGTCCAAATAAAATCAATACTGGACATGATATATGATTCACAAAATAAAAAAAAGATTGTATTATGGGTTAGATTTTAAAGGCTGCATGTAACAAACTAGTGTTCTGTTTATTTTCAACTATTCAATTCAATCATTTTGATTATTCTGCCTTGAGCTTCTTGTCAACTATTTGTGGTTCACTCTGCCTTAATTCAGGATCTTGTCTCTTGAAACAGATGAGAATGGTTCCATCTGTTAGAAAAAGATCAAGACCCTCTGTGCATAACAGAGATGTGCAGTGAACGACAGTGTGTGCATATGCACTTGTGATCCAGCAAAGACTGATTACCTGATTGTAGCAGATGTAACACACTTTGACAAATTTTGTGTGAGATAAAAAAAAACAATAAACTGTTGATGCTAACTCTTCTTACATCATAAAACTGATATAAGACTCATTTTACCTTGTAATTCTATTAATTTACACATTAATATTGATGTAAAACACAATTGGATTTCAAGGGAATAAAAATCCATTTATACCTATTAAAAACTCCTCAATATAGTACAATCAATTAACTAATTTAAGGACATTTATTAAATAAAGAATCAAAAAATTAGGATTAATTTACACAAAAATATTTCAGAACCAAAATCCCTAATTAAAACACACCTTTAGTTGATATTTAATGGGTTACTAAATGTTACAATTTATATATAAATTAAGGGAAAAGTCATGCATTCTTTAAAATCGACTTGATTTGTTAGTTAAGGGGTCTCTGGCAACCTGATGATGGATAATAGTTATGCAGGAGATGGAATTTTGGAAAAATGAATTAATCATAGCTTACCTAAAGTCTATTATTACTTTATTAACTAGATTGTAGTCAGGTGGGCATATACAATTTACTTAAATGTGAGAGTATATCGGAATATTGGGAATATGGGATTTTTAATGTTACCTCTTTTCCAGCATCAGGTGGATCGGGTCAGTAAATGAACTGAGCTCAAATCTGATCTTTTGAGCCATTCTAAGGGAGATTAAGTTATTAGACCTCAAAGGAAAATCTAATCCGTTAAAAAGAACATCATCGGTGTTCCAGTTTGATCACCTGCCACTTGCGCTAAAGTGATGATTTTACATATATAAAATGGACTTTGGCAAACTTGAGGATTTAGTCCACAGAGAACCGCGAGAGCTTCACGCAGATTGGGGCAACAAAAACAACTGTCCATATTTGCATTTGTGAACAGACATGGTGAATTGGACTGTCTATTGTGCAAGAAAAAAAAGAACAACTTTGCAGAGTTGTAAGCGGTGAGAATATCAAAAGTGCACCTACCGACTACAGTAAGCAGCATGTTATCCAGGAGCAGGGCGACGAAAACAATGAAGAGAATCAGTTTCCTCGACTGTCTCTCCTCTCTGAGCCATTTTAACAAATTAATCTGCCGAAGCGCATCTAATTTCCCCATTGTGTTAGTCCTAATAGAGGAACAGACAGACGGATGACAAGTCCCCCTGGAGAAAGACAAGTGGTCGGCTTTAAAGACGTCTTTCTGAAACAGCTGGTGAGTTGGAAATAACAAAGTGCTCAGAATGTGAGGCGGTGAGCGCTGCAGTGTCGAGATCTTACCTCAGGTGCACAAACCGGGCCAACAGCAGCAGCAAGTGTTGTGAGGAGGAGACGTTGCCTTTCTCCTGACTCGACCCACTGCTGACGTCATTCAACCGTTATGTGTAGGTTCCTATCACACTTCTGTACCTCCAAACATGAAAACTAACCATACTGGATTAAACCACTACAGCCCAAACAATTAGACCTGTAATAATAAATTGGAGCTGTAGTTAGATAATCTCGTCCCATACACCTTACCACCTAAACATAAGTTTGTGCTCAGAGGTATTAAATTATGATTTCCCCCTTTTTGTGTTCATTGTCTGGACAGACAGTTTATATGTAAATATGTCCCCATTATGTCTCTTTGCCTCAGTCAGTCATCTCAATGTCTAACTTGGTCTCCAGTTCATAGCAGGCAACAAGGAACCGCATTAACCAGTAAAAAGCAGTCGTACTGTAAAAATGCTGAAGGTTTGATACCATCACAACTGTGACATCTGGTGGGCAATCTGTGGTATGGCATTTGTGTGAAAAGATTAAATTCATTCCCGTTTTTCTATGCAACGAGGTCACCGCTGTGTTCACACATTAGTAGCCTACGTTATACAATGGCGCCACCAAGGGGGGCCAGCAATGGTATCAGGGTGGCCGTGGTATTATTATATTATATTATTCTTTTGAAAATGTTGACTGTACTGGTATTAGTCTAAACACATCAGATAATTAGTAACCCTGGTTATTTTCTGTACTCCTAATTTACAGATGTTGCTTAAAGGTTCAGTGGGTAGGATTTAGCGGTGGCCGTCAGGTCACAAAATGGAGTTGTCATTACATTTTTAGGCAGCATGGTTCTTTAGGCCAGGGAAACCGATCCCCAGACACATTACACATTTTCATACATCTAAGTTTCCTTCCAGGCCCTCTGGAATGTCAAAACAGAACCACAAGTACTCACGAACCTGCACATGCATCATCAGGGTATCAAACAAAAAGGTTTACTTGTTTTATTTTTATTGTAAATTTATTATTTTTCTTCCAACTATGTTCTATATTTTTATATTTTTTATGCAATTACATTTTATTTATATATTGATATTCAGTGAATTGTTTATTATTAAATTTTCCATTGAAGTTTGAATTATAAGTGCAATTAATAAATAAAACATAATCATCAGATATACATGCTGTGTTTACCCAACTGGTCAAGGCAGATGGCCGCCCACCATAGAGCCAGGGTCTGCTTCGAGGTTTCTGCCTGTTAAAAGGCAGTTTTTCCTTGCCACTGTCGCCAAGTGCTTGCTCATGGGGGAAATGTTGGGT
>JBBPCS010049285.1:0-19115 GCA_037974645.1 Hollardia meadi
TAAATCAGTTATAATTTATCCTGCTGGTCTGCTGTCTCTGCGCCTGGGTCCTAACCCCCCTGTTCTCCAGTGTTTCCAGCACAAGCCATAACAGGTTTCAGGTTCCTGGTATTGTACATCACTGTCACACTGTCATGACTTACTGGGGCACTTGCACTCACAACACAGCATAACCATTGTGGATGTTTTAAGTACCATCTGTGCTTTTCCTGCTGTGGCATGTCAAAAGGCCTTTAGTGTCTGCTTGTTCTCTTTTGACTATACAGGTGCACACCAACTTTGGTAAATCAGTTCTACTGGGCTACTGTTAATTACTTTATGCATGCAGCTGTCTGAATACTAATATAATCCACTCACCCCTATACTGTCTTCCTGTCGATACTGTCTCCAGTTGTGTCCTGTGTCACTGAACATCAGCAGGTAGGCCGTCAGCCAATCAGAGCTGCCATAGCGACCTTGTGTAGAAACAGCAGTGATTTGTGTCCGCTCACCCAGGTCAACCTCCAACCACTGATATCTATCTGAACTCATTGGAGACCAACCTCCAGCTCCTGGAAGAGAGAGAGAGAGAGACCTTTGTATTACCCTTAGAATCAAGTTCTGACTTTTAATTTTGACATTAAAATAATATTTTGGTTCTTTGAAAAACAACAGAATGGAAAAAGTGCTGCTAGCACACTTTTAACAGCATTAATTTTAGAACACTCTTCTCCTTCAAGTATGTTAAGAGTAAAAAATATCAAAGGGTAATAAAATTAATAGAAACATATCAACTAAGACTCAGCTACATGGAAAGATCTACAATGCCGAATCCTTGAAATACTATCGCTGCTTTAACAAGAACAAAAAGTTTTCACACAAATCCATACAGGATTTTCACTTGATTGTTGAAAGATGACAAATCTCACATGCTTTATGAACTCATTTCTGTGATGTGAGGTTTGGACCAGTAAAAAAAGTTTAATCTGCAGCTTAAGGACTGGTCTGTGCATAATACAAGCTGCATCTGAGGTATTTATGATCAACACTGCAAGCCTTATAGAATATTAAAGAGGTCACTTCATAGCTAACATTCATAATCTGAGTAACAGGGCAGAGGTCCGTAAGATGAAGACACATTAAATAACTAAAATGGCAAAAGTATGTATGTTTATGTGAGTGTGTCGAGTCATACCGAAATGACATTTTGCTGTCAAAACATCATACAGACATATTTACTACACACATGCATTTTACCACTAATTTTGTGAGGACTATCATGATGCAATGCATTATCAAGACCCTAACCCAGACCTTTTCAATTGGTGGCCCTTTAACAAGCTCAATCTGGTCCTTTGATAATTGTATTAGAGAGCGTATTAGCCCAGCCATTAGTTTCATCTGTCGTTGAGCACAGACAAAATTATTTCAAAGGTTTTAACCCAGGATGTTTAAGCAGTGGGAAATTAGGGGAGTCAAATGTCAAGATGCATTGTTTTAACACATTTAAATCCCTAGCTTTAAAAATCAGCCATAGGAAATGTAAATGTGTGGCCCCTTGGCACTTTACTTTTTTAGAATTTTGCCCTTTTAAAATATAAAATTATTTAAATTAAATTGGCCTGCCCTTTCCCTTGGGGAGATCAGCATTTTGGCTTTCTTCATTAAATCATTTACTTCACCTCTTTCACTATTGGCTAAGTATAACCTCGGGACCACTAGCAGTGCTATAGATGAATGTTTTTACAAGTCGGTCCCAATGTTGTTTGTGTCATGTATGAGGACACCCATGCACATGAGCACATAGAGGTGCGATTCACACTGTTTTCAATTTAGCAATGTGCCACTAAATGCAGTTAACAAGGACAGCAGGATTTGAAATGCAAAAAAGGAAATGCACCTAACATGACCTCAAGGATACAAGCAAGTTGGTTTACAAAAAACCTCCACGTGGGACCTTTAACAGTCTCCCTTTCGAAGATTCAACAAGCCCTGCAGCATCGTATCTCATTGATCACTGGTTTGTCCATCATTAACATTTCCCCCTTTGTTAATCTTTTCTACTTGAATCGCTCACACCAACCATATTATCCCCAGAGCATCTCTGGATCTTATCCTCTCAACCACCATTTGCATGAATCCATAATCTTCCCTTTACATGGGGGCAAGAGTCTTGGGCAAAGCTAGGATAGTCAGGAAGAAACAATAGACTAATCCTCAAACCAAGTCTTAACCCTTAAACATTCCTGTGAAGATGTATTTACACTGATCAGCCATGACATTATAACCACCTGTATAATATTGTGAAGGTCCCCCATTTGCCGCCAAAACAGCTCTGACCCTTTGAGGCATGGACTCCACAAGACCTCTGAAGTAGTGCTGTGGTATCTGGCACCAAGAGATTAGCAGCAGATCCTTTAAGTCCTGTAAGTTGTGAGGTGGGGCCTCCATGGATCAGACCTGTTTGTCCAGCACATCCCACAGATGCTCAATTGGATTGAGATCTGGGGAATTTGGAGGCTAAGTAACAACTTCAACTCGTTGTTGTGTTCCTCAAACCATTCCTGAACCATTTTTGCAGTGTGGCAGGGCATATTATCCTGCTGAAAGAGGCCACTGCCATTAGGGAACATTGTTTCCATGAAGGGGTGTACTTGGTCTGCAACAATGTTTAGGTAGGTGGTACGTGTCAAAGTAACATCCACATGGATGGCAGGACCCAATGTTTCCCAGCAGAACATTGCCCAAAGCATCACACTGCCTCCGCCGGCTTGCCTTCTTCCCATAGTGCATTGTGGTGCCATCTCTTCCCCAGGTAAGTGACGCAGACGCACCGGCTGTCCACATGATGTAAAAAAACCCCCCCAAAAACGTGATTCATCAGACCAGGCCACCTTCTTCCTTTGCTCCATGGTCCAGTTCTGATGCTCACATGCCCATTGTATGTGCTATCGGTGGTGGACAGGGGTCAGCATGGGCACTGACGCCTTTCTATCAGAACCAGCATTAACTTTCTAAAGTAGCTCTTCTGTGGGATCAGGCAACACGGGCTAGTCTTCACTCCTTCCACCCTGTCGCCGGTTCAAAGGTTGTCCTTCCTTAGACCACTTTTGGTAGGTACTAACCACTGCAGACTGGGAACACCCAAGAAGACCTGCAGTTTTGGAGATGTTCTGATCCAGTCATCTAGCCATCATAATTTGGCCCTTGTCAAAGTCGCTCAGATCCTTACACTTGCCCATTTTACCTGTTTCCAACACATCAACTTTGAGGACAAAATTTTCCGTTGCTGCCTAATATATCCCACCCACTGACAGGTGCCATTGTATTGAGATAATCAATGTTTCCCACTTCATATATCAGTGGTTATAATGTTATGGCTGATTGGTGTATAGTCCTCATAAAGATAGAAATACAAGAGAAAGTCAACCATAAAGCACTTCTGGATTATTATAATAGCAATAAGTCATAATTCACACTGATATTCAAGAGGCTGATATTAGTTTTAAACCTGATCACTTGTGGATGACTTTGAAAACTACCCACCTTATCAGTGTCATCCTTTTGTCACTATAATTCCTTTTGAAGTGACAGCCATAGATTGTAGAAATGTATTGATGTCTGTAACACAGTTCTTTTTGAAAGAACTTTTGAGTCTGGGCTCTCAATAGAGTCAGAGGTTGAGCAAGAGCCTTCAGGTAAATTTTAATGAAAATCACTAGGTGCTCTCCCATTCCTTTGAATTTTCTCATAGGAGAAAAAAGTTTCAAAATTTCTGCAGGATGTACTTGGAATGACACCCCAATTTCAAGTGGAAAACTTTATCGACTTTGCATTTCCAGAGATGTCTGGCTATTCTTTGTACTTACTTTCACACAGCCAGTTTTTCATTAATCACTCATATCAAGGCTATACCCAAGTGTCCAAATTTTAAAGAGTTACAAGCTGGCAGTTTAAATGTCTTGGGTATCATGTCTGGATATACTGTATACTGTTGCAGTAGAGGCAGAACAAAGCCATACTGTAACATGGTGTTGGTCAAGCTAATGGCTAATAAAGTCTTCTGGCCATCTATAATGCACTTTTATTCTGACAGACAGACAGGAAGAGAGACAGAGTGAAACAGTCAGGAAAGATGACAGATGGACATAGCCAGGCAGTATTACAGTAAAAATTGTACAGGGCCAGAATAACTGACAAATGGAGTTATTTAGTGTACAGATGTTAATCATTAAGGATTTCATTGATCAAGTAAATATTAACAGACAAGAGAACAAGATCCATCCATCCATTTTCTTCTGCTTATCATGGGTCGGGTCATGTGGCAGCAAGCTAAGCAGGCTATTCCAGATGTCCCTCTCTTTAGCAACACTTTCCAACACCTCCTGGGGGATCCTGAGGCATCCCAGGCCAGATGAGATATGTAATCCTCCCAGCATGTTCTGGGTCTACCCCAAGTCTCCTCCAAGTTGGACGTGCCCAGAAGACCTCCAAAGGGAGACACCTAGGAGGCATCCTTATCAAATGTATTAGTATCTGCAATTTCATTCTTTTGGTCACTACCCAGAGCTCATGACCCTTGGGTGAGGATTGGAATGTAGATTGACTAGTAAATTAAAACCTTTGCCTTCTGGCTCAGCTTCCTTTTCACCACAACTAGGTACAAAGGCCGCATTACTGCTGATGCTACACAAAACTGCCTGTCTGTCTCATGCTCCATTTTACCATCATTTGTGAACAGAACCCTGAGATACATAAACTGCTTTGCTTAGGGCAGCAAGTCAGCCCCAACCCAGAGGGAGCAATCCACCATTTTCCGCCAGAGAACCAAGAAGTGCATGCTGAAGGTTGCAGACTGATCCCGGAAGTTCCCAAACCAGACGGTCTACTCACCACGGTTGCACCTTGAGATCGTGTCCAGGAAATCACAAACATGATTGGAGCAAGGGGCAACCTTGGCTGAGTCCAACACCCACTAAGAATGTGCTTGAGTTTGTGCTGAGAATGCGGACACAGCTCTCACTTTGGTTATATCAGGACCAGATAGTTGTAACATCGGCCTTGGTACCCCATACTCCTGCAATACCCCCACAGGACTCATTGCAGGGCTTCTCCAAGTCCACAAAAAAGATGTAGATTAAGTTGTGCAAACTCCCATGATGCCCCTATTGCAAGGGTAAAGAGCTGGTACACTCTTGGCCAGGACTGAATTTACATTGCTCCTCCTCAATCTGAGGTTCAACAATTGGTCAGAGCCTCTTTTATGGCTGTTGAGCACACCCTTTGGTCCCCCTTTTCAAAATTGATCTGGATCTGCTACTCCATAGATACTGTCCCTGAGCTCCATATGACAGCGAAGAGGAGTTTCAGCGAAGACAGCCCAACAATGTCCAAAGCCTTTAGCATCTCCACCAAATCTCATCCATACCCGGTGCCTTGCCACAGAGCAACTTCTACCTTAACAACCTCTGCCATGGATATGGGCAAGTCTTTTCCTGAGTCTTAAGGTTTTTTCTCCTCCACAAAGGATGTGTTCGTCAGTTCAGGAGCCCCTTGCAGTAGTCTTTTCAGCGCTCGACAATATCCCCAATTTGGGGCAGCAGTTCTCCTACCCACTGAACACAGCCTGGGCCAAGCCCTGCTTTCCCTTCCTGAGCTATCGAACAGTTTACCACAAATTCCTTGAAGCCAACTGAAAGTCCATAGCCTCCCTGAACTCCTTCCATACCCGGGTTTTGCTTCAGTGACCACTGAAGCCGCAGCCCTTCTGGCCTCCCGGTACATGTCTGCTGCTTCAGGAGACCCCTGGGCCAACCAAGCCTGGAAGCCGCCTTCTTCAGCTTCACACTGCTGATGTCCACCAGCGGGTTCTTAGGTTGCCACCACGACAATCACTGGTGACTCTTTGGCCACAGCTCTTAGCAGCTGCCTCTACAATGGAGGCTTTAAACGTGGCCCACTCAGGTTCCAACAGCAGTCACAACAGTATATTTGAAGAAATAATGTGACCAAAATTAAAAGTACTAAATTACTTTGTAGACATTTGTATTCTGTGGCTTGTGACACATTTCTTTGATACAAGAAAGGATTAGACATTGTTTTCAGTGTACCACATACACTGTATATAGTCTCATCGAATTTCATCACCTGCTTGTACCTAAATGACAGAATAGGTAATTTGCCCATGACTCCTAAAAGGACATACAAGACCGTTTCTAAAATAACATAATTTATATACATTATCTGGGAGTACGTAAGGTACCTGTATGGGGGTTACTAATAAAACTAATGAATTATTTTTCTTTTCTTGTTTTTTGAAAAAATAAACATCCAGAGAGTCTCATGAGAGGGGGTGGAGCTGAATCTGCATTATGAGTGCAGTTATGGAATTTGAGTAAAATTTGCATTATTTACAATGCTCTTTAATGGGTTAAAGGTGTAATTTGTAAAAAAAAAAAATAATTGTTGATTGTTGAGTCTCATTCCAGGTCATCCAATCCCAACCTGTTCTCATCCCAGCTCGTCACATACCGAGGTTTTGTCATGCGCCCTTGGTGTCCTATCGAGACGTGCAAGGTACCCAATGCGCTAATCTTACTTCCGGGCGCTGGGTATTGGGAGCCGGAGTCCCTTCTGTTCACATACCAGAGGAGATATGGAGAGACTGTTGCTGCGGCAGGAGAGCCGGTGCGAAGGTCCGGGAGAGGATCGAGAGGGACAGGAAAGTAAAGCCATTTCTTCCTTCGATCATTATGGGAAACTTGAGGTCACTCGTCAACAAGGTGGATGAACTAACAGCTTTGGTAAACAACCAGCGGGTCTACAGGGAGTGCAGCTTGCTCTGCTTCACGGAGTCTTGGCTTAATGGGAATATACACGACACTATACGACACGATATACACTGCCATCAGACTGTTCAACAGCAGTGGAGGCCAAGGACTGTCATCACGCTGACACCCCCCACCCCATAATTAATACTTAAAGCACATAACCAACTCCCGATGAGTGTCACTACTCCCTCACTTTTCTGCATTGGACTGGAATATTGCACAAAATTTTTTCTTTTTGCAACTGTAATTTTTGGGTTCTGTGTCCAATTGTGTCTAATTGTCTTATATAGTTCTATTTTATTCTATTTCATTCTGTCCTATTTTTACTCTATTCTTATTTTACCTGTATTTATTCTGTACTTGAGCAGCTGTAACACCCGAATTTCCCCCATGTGGATCAATAAAAGATTATCTTATCTTAAGCCTTCCCTGACGCACAACAGGCCCTTTGGTGTCCGTGGCTGATGTGCAAAGTCTTCCCTTTAGCATCTCTAGCCACCTCTCACACACCAAGCCTGACACACAAGGTCTACGTTGCTTTGCCTAAGTTTAGCCACAAAACATTGGTGACATTTGTTTAAGTTTAGGCACAAAACCTACTTGGTTAGTAAATGACTGGTGATGCTTGGTTTCAAACAGGATGCGAACTCAGGTCCCCTGGGT
The DNA here is from genome assembly GCA_037974645.1 of Hollardia meadi. Classification (NCBI taxonomy): domain Eukaryota; kingdom Metazoa; phylum Chordata; class Actinopteri; order Tetraodontiformes; family Triacanthodidae; genus Hollardia; species Hollardia meadi. The sequence continues at coordinate 7,473 of JBBPCS010049285.1, forward strand.
GAAAGTCGGGTGTGTGACCCTCCACTAAACCCCGATTTCCACCTGTCTTGCCACTTTTTTGCTTTGGAAAGTACGTTAGGCTACATCATCTGTTCAAGTCGTCTGATACTGATGCGGACGGCTTTACAATGAGCTGGGCATGAGAATGGGCTGCAAATCCAAACCGTCAGTCTTTGATCACCTGGGACACCCAAATCTGTTGGTATTTGATGACTTGGGAATAAGACTGAACATCTTACAAATTGCAGCAAAAATAGTTAAATGTTCCTTTAAACAGAGTTGTTTGTTGCCTCCATCAGTCTCTGCTCATTTTGCTGGTAAATTAACTCAAAATGAAGTAGCTCTTCTAGGATGTCTAGAGAGGATAAAGAGTGTTAGCAGCAACTGAAGGAGACAAAACCAAGCATAATTTATTCAATGATTTCCACAGAGAACAGATGTGATTCTGGAATTAAAGTGTGTTTATAAGTGTTTATTTATTTATTTATTTATTTACATCAAAGGTGTGTGTCAAGTCTAATTCATGTCTAAACTCTAATTCAATACAAATTGGCCGTAAATTAATAAGACACTGTTGCCTGCAAGGTGCTATTGTTTGCAAAAACGCCATTGACAAAGAATACCAAGAGCTGATGAGCTAAAAACACACCACTGTGAAACAGAAAAGACTGCAATATTGCAGGCTTTATATATTATCCAAATATGCACATTTTAGCGTGTGAATGGTTGCATCTTTAAGTGACTGCATAGTAGCATATATATGCATAATTCAATAAGTTTTTATTTTAAAATGATGCTTATTACTCTATAAGTAATGTGCATCATTTTAAATATGTGATAAATGTGTTTATTTTATCATCTTTACTTTCTTTGTAAACATGTACAAAAACCATAATACATTGTTACTGTCCTTAATTTTAGTTTCCGTCTTGTTTCATATTACTTCTTCATCTATTTACCTCTCTTTTTCTTCTATTTAGATAAATAATGTATGTTTTTTGCCAGTCCGATGTGTCTGATCATCCACTAGAAGCACATGATGCACCTTAAAGCAGATCAAACTTGTATTGGTAAACAGACAAAGCAGGTTGACTGAAGTGAAGGAACACAGCAGGTTTGTTTGCTCTTAGCTTTTGCCATCAAACACACCATGGAAACAGCAGCCTGCAGGCTGTGCTTCCTACAGTCTCCCAGGCAGTGAAAATCATCCACATCCTCTGTTGTATGTGTAAGTATGTTATCCAGTAATCTAAAACACCTGCAACACATGTAGCTAAAAACAAAGCAGTAAGTAAGCAATGAGCAAGCAACTGTATTTTCAACGCGTTCTCATCCCAGCTCGTCAGATACCAACGTTTTGTCATGCGCCCTTCGTGTCCTATCCAGATGCACAAAGTACCCTTTGGCATTGCCGGCCAATGACTTTGATTATGTTTAAGCTCAAAACAAAGGTGACGTTTGGTTGAGTCTAGGCACAAAAACCATATGGTTAAGTTTAGGAAAAGATCAGTGACGTCTGGATGAGTTTAGGCACAAAAATCACATGGTTAGGTTTAGGAAATGACTCAACCCCGACCTCCACCCTTCTTGGTGCTTTGTCGCTTTTGAAAGTACGTGGTGCCACGTCATCTGCTCAAGTCGTCTGATACTGATGTGGATGGTTTTACATAGCTGGTACTTTAAACCTTTGTGCATTTTTGCCTGACGCCAAAGGGTACCTTGTGCATCTGGATGAGACATGAGGGGCCGTGACAAAACATCGATATCTGATGAGCTGGGCATGAGAACGGGCTGATATTTTTGGCTTCATCTGTTGTCTGTTCATAATTCACCTTGACGCGTCTGTCTTTGTAAATCCAAATGAGACTTATCTTTGATGTTGTGTGCTGTGTGATCTGCTGGGAAGTGGATCATGAGGTGAGCAGCACAGCTTATTTTATCTGTTCAACTGGCTAAAACATTGGAGGTTAAAAAAAAAAATGCTGAGAAGAAAGGAAGACAAGAATGCAGCGATAAGTTATTGATGTTAAACTTCTAAATTTTATATGTGAATACTGGGGAGCATCACTGAGGAAGAGATGGAATTGTTGAAAGATCACACTGTGTTACAGGATGAAGGGAACGCCTGTTTATTATAAACAGTAAAATGTAGTCCCTTGATGATCCCACATGGTATCATGGCAGTTCATCAAATAACGCAAAATCTATAGAATTCCTGTACTGCAAAGAAATGCAAACTTTTTTTTTTTTTAAAGTAACGTACTGCGTTAGTTTTGCAATTCAAGTAATCAATTATTTTAGAAGGTTTTTAAAATAAGCAATCCATTGCTTTTAAAATATTACAATATTTCCCTGTTTCTTTTATTGCCATTAATTGCATGTTTACAGAAAGATGATGTAGTCTCAGTAATCTATGCAAGTCCGTGTTTTATTTCACAGACACCAATGTAGGTACTATGCCTATAAGCCTCTGCCCAGATTGTTGTCAGATTATCAGATCATGATTGGACGAATATATCGGCAATTGGCCTTGTTAGGTCTCAGAAAATATCATGGTTACCTAAGTTAAAATTACTTCCCATTGACTTTGTTTTCACATGGGACACAAACAGCGGTCTCCTTTTCCTGTCATCTTAATCCCGCAAGGAAACCAAACGAGGAGAGATGAAACGAGGAAAGATGTTTTAAGAGAAATGAGACACATGACGCGACGTTCGTTTATGATGGCTGCAGCAGATGATCAGAGCTGTCAGTCAGCTTTAACAGCTGTAGAGACTTTTGATGGAGTTTGTGTCTGCACGTGCACTGAGAAAATACTAATAAAGGCACACAGTTATCACCGCAGAGCCCAGTGTTTTCTGTCAGTAACAAACACCTGCACATGAACAACAAGCTGCATTCTGTATTTATACTGTGTCTTGCTCAGGGGCACAGGAACCATTTCTACTGGTAGAATGACTTTATTATTAATGAAATATTCATCTGTTATTTGCATCTGTATTTACTGATATTCTGATAGTGAATTAATTATTTAATTAATTATTTAATAACCCAGAATATGATTACAATAATGTTTTAATAGTAGAAATTATTATTATTATTTGTTTTGGTTAAATGTTTCAGGGAAAATGTAAATTATGTATTATCAGCCTCACATGAGACTGAATGTAAATACAGTAAATTATGCATAAAATGGTTCATGCGGACACACAGACTCTCCTACTCTGTCTGACTTTAACTGTTTCCATAATGAAAGTTGACATGAAAAAGATACATCTTCTAATAAATAAAGAAAGTTGTTTGTGGGCCTTTTCTTGTTCAGACACAATTAAAAGGTGAATCAGAAAACAAGCAAGTTTTATCTGTAAAACTGTCATACACACAAGTTTAATCTGTTATCTGTCTGTCTGTTATGAAACTCCAGTGATGTTATGATGTATCAAATCGGTCCATTCAGCTGCAATGTCAAATCAATAACTAATATCCAATTATGTCGGTCTGTAAAAGACTTCCGTGTATCCTCGCTCATGGCTCCTCAGAGATCCCTCCTTGCTCCTCAGAGCAGAATTAAGAGCTTTGCGACGGTGTGTAGGATGGGGCACCAGAGCATGTGTGGCCTGCTGTTATTAACCCCTTTGCTATTCTAGCTCCTTCAGTTTATGTTTAGGATCCTTTCCTTGCTCTTTCCTTTTCCCTTCCTCCTTTAGGCCACACCACACCAGTAAATTTCACCTGGTGGATTTTGGTCTGACTGCATCTTAAGACAGATTCAACAAACTGATTGATCTCTTCGTCGATCAGTAAGGTGAGAGTCCCCAACCATAGTGAATGTGCTGTTTTATTGTGGGGTACAATACCCCTTCACCAAAAAGTATTAGAGACTCACCTTCTCTCCGGTTCAGCTTAGCAAAGCCTGGCCCATGGCTGCCAGACAACTGTGAGGAGCTTCTGAAGGATGATGGCAGTAGATTGGACACTAGTGGACTGTGACAAACCTCTGTGAATCACAGAGCAGAAGGAACAAGTGATTTTAAAATCATGACAGAATTAGCTGGACATAAATTCTCAATCTAACAGAAATGACTAAATTTCTGAGCATTGATGTTTAATCCAATTGATTAAATTTGATAAATGTTACTTTCAGTATTCTGCACTGCAGATTTAAGTGGCCCGTTACCCCATCTGTTAACGAATACTTCCTCTGTCCCAAAAATATCTCTCAGTGAGATTATATTAATGAAGGATCTTGAGCTGTCCTTACTTTGTTAAGTCACAATTTAATCAGACCTGGCCTCACCACTTTGATGTTGGATTTCTGTCTGGAACTTACACAGAGAGTTTGACTTTTCTCTTTTACAGAACTTTGATTTAACTGGCTTTTCTTTATTGTGTGTTGTTTGCACACTGCACCAAAATGGTCACAAGTTAAAACATTATTCACTGAGTTCTCTATGTTATAATTTTCTTATAATTTTGCTATTACATATTTATATTCAAGGATGAAGCACCCACACCCATAACACACCCAATATGTTCACTATCTTTCAACATACATTTGTGTGAATAAACAGTAGTATGTATCTTTTCCGACGCACTGCTCAGTGCGTATCATATCACTTCTTGAGAGTCTCCTTGCTGGTTGGAAACGTGTAACTGTCGTGACCTGTGCAAATGATTAAATAATTTTAAAAATGACCTTGCAAAGTGAAGCTTTACCCTTACACTGATGTTATGTCGAGTTGTCTCGGTCGCTGCACCATTGTTACGTTGTTGTTGTTGTTGTTGTTGTTGTAGTCATCACTACTGCATTGCAATGTGAGATGTTTATGCTGGTGTAGTGTCCATTTCTTGCATGTATACAATATATTCACTTCTGGTACAATTGTTTTCATCCTAAGGTTTTGGACATCCTAAAAAAATAGTTTTACCCTGCTAAATAGCATGTTAGTATGGAACTTTGGAGGCAGCCCTAATTTTTACCTCAAAGTATTTCTTATTCTGATTCTATTACAGCTTGACATAGTAACCACATGTAAAGGATTAAAAAAAATAATTATTACTACTTATTTGTTGTTTAGATAAAAATATATTTGCTGGTATTTGAAAGTTGGAAAGCCATAATTAATGACTTTGACAAAAAAAAAAGCAAACAACGCTATTAAAAAGTAAAACATTTGAATCGCAAGCAAAAGCAGTGACATGCCAAATGTAAAATCAGCCAGTAGCCAAACATAAACCTTGTCATAGTTTGTGTTATTTCCTGTTATGGTTTTCAATTTCTAGTTTATTTTCCTTGTTGTATGACAAGCCTTAAATCAGATGTGGTTTGGTCAGATGACACTCTTTAAGAATTTAAAGCTTATGAAACTGTAATGTGCAACATTTGTAAAAGCTTGAGTACACAGATGCAGTTCTGAGTTGTGGATGTAATATGTTCCATCTCTGAAAACTCCAAGTGAACATCTGTGCACTTAATCCCCACATCAAAACACAGGGGTGCAGGGGAACAACTCTGGATACTAAAGAGAATATTTGATTATAAAATGCCAAGTTGATACTTGAAAGGTTTTCTCTAAACGTCTACAGAAAATGACAGCTATGCAAAGATATATCTTTCAAGTATTAGGTGTGTGTTTGATTTAGATCAGGGGTTTTAAAAGTCTGACACTGTGGGCCTACCTTCAGTCAAAGCTTGGGAAAACTTTTGCTTCATTTCTGGATGCCTATAGGATCACAATTATGTTATTTGATCCCTTAGACATTCAACAATCCTATAACACCCTATTGCTGTACTAAAATACGCCAAATGCATCAAAAAAGTTTGTCCTAAGGCATTTATTACTTTCTGATGCTGGGAAACTGGGAAAACAGTAACATTCCCCAAAACTAATGTTATAACTAATATCTATCTTGCTGCTGCTGCTGCTGCGGATCAGGGCAGACGCACTTCGATCACAAAATCTCCCCATAGAATCTATGCGCCAAAGACTTTTGACAAGACTTAATTTTCACATGTCATCTGCTGTAATAAACATGTTTACGTCATTCACTTGTCTCTCCTGATTGAACTGTTGTTTTGTAATAAATCTGTTTTCTCATGAGGCAAGATAGCATCCAATACACATCAACCTCATCCAGATTTTTATTAATCTCCTCTACCCTTTGATTGTGGGATTGCATTTTAGCCTTTAATTTTACATTAATGGAGCTCAAGATCAAGTAAACTGGAACAAGTTTTACTCTAACAAGTAGCCTGTCTTCATGTAAACATCACCACATTTTCAGAAATTTCATACAGCTTATTCAAGTCTTTATTATTTTTTTTTCAAAATCAGTCATACAGACATACAGTATAGTAAGTACAAATTATTTTTCTTGTAAACCTAAAACATGTTTGATGATTAAATGTTTGCCTTTTTACTCATGTTTGCCTGTAGACTTGAAGGCTCACTGCAAATAAAAGCAATGACACAAAAACTCACTTAAATTAAGTAATTTGTTTTCAAAACTTAAATAAGCATTAAGCATTTCTCTGATAGGACTAAGGGGCCAGCTTTAACAATGACTGCTCCCAGTCAGCCAAACAGGCCACCAATTACATGAACCTATACCAAACAAAATAAAACCAAACAGGCCAGAGTTTACATCATTTTGAGCCCTAAGTGTCATGCAATGATGAAAATTTATAACAAAATAGGATAAAAAAAATTGAACTGCCCTTCTCTGAATATAAAAATATGTAAAAGTATCCAAAATGTTTTTGTTGTAATTGATCATCAATCAATGTCTTTGGGAGTCTCACTTCATATAAATGGCAGAAATAGACAATGTTTTCATGCATTAGAAATCAGTTTACTTTCAAATAAAATAATGTGTTTTCACTGTGTTTCTCATACAGTTTTCTGTAAGATTATATATTATGCTGGCAGAAAGGTACGTTGTATTGTCCCACAAAAGATCCTCAGTGAGCCAACACTGACACCACCAGGGGATAAATTGGGCTGGGTCTGTCTGGGGCACATAAGGGGGTGTGATTCTTTAAAAAAAAAAAAAAGTGGCCAGTAGATTTTTCATTTGCCAGTCACTGACAGAAACCAGTGGAACACAAAATCTCCTGACACCTCAGCAGGAGGTGGAGATGAATGTTGAGGACAAACTGGGTTCCCTGCTAAACACTGACCCAGAATATAATAAAGGAAATCATGTGAAATGTTAAAATACTAGATACTAGGTCCTTCTGCCTTCTCCCAGGGGCTTTGCTGAGGTCTTCCTTTCCTTAAATGTTCTGTCTGAGAAATAAGCTTTCTAACTATTTTAATATATAAATTTATTAGTCAGAGTGGGATAGTTATTTTTCCATTAGCCAGCTTTAAAGTGAGGTTAATGACCCAAATTGAGTTTCTCGGTCCACACTGTTCAGAAGTGAATTTTTAAGTGACAACTTTTCTCCTTTTTTTAATACATGCATTAATACATATAAATCAGTTAGCTCTGGCTAGCTAACATGACACATATTCCAGTGAGAAACTACAGCAGCTAAAGCAGTGACAACTCTGACTGACAGCTCTGACTGAAGAAAATTGGGATGAAATTTCTTGCAGTTTGAATGCAAAAAAATTAAGACCACCTAAACACTCATTACATTTTCAAACTCTTTAGTATGAAAATCTTTAATCATTTAACTTCTAATAACTCGCGACTGGTAGCTGCTTGCAAAGTTAGCAACCATAGAGGTAAGCACAGAAAATTAGCCTACCTATTTACACTGCTGACCATATGACCATGTTTGATTACACAAGCACTTAGTAGCTTTAGTCAACTGTTGTTAGCGCTGCTTGTTCGTTTGTCTTTAAAGGGTCAGATCTTGTTGTGTCCATCTAAAAAAGAATCCAACAGAAACCACACACACCCACTATGGTGTTGGTTACTGCTGTTGGCTCAGTTTTTTCTCCTTCTGACTCCTTCTGAAACTAGCGGAGGTGGACTAACCGCTAGTTTTTCACATTGGACTGAGTGTTATGGCTGCTAAATGAATATTAGCTGAAAAAGCCCTAGGCCTAAACAGAAATTATATTATAATTATTATTATTATTGGGAATTGTTAACATTTTCTACCTTGTTAGCTCTAACATCCAGCAGAGTGAGCTTCACCAGTGGCCTCATCTACCAATGTCTTCATCTATAGCACCCACAGTTGCACCCACTGTCGTTGCAATAGCCCAGTATCCACAACATTCACGATTAAATCAAGCTGATGAGCATCTTTCTCCACTTCAACAAACAACGGCAATCAGGAGATTCGCAGGTCAGAGCTCCTTGAGGGTCCTGGACACATCTGCATCTCTCACAGTAATATCATTGAGTCATGCATATATGAGCACAGTAATCACACCAAGGTTGTGCCCTCAAACATGAACCATAATCCTCAAACCAAAAATCCCAGATATTGTTCTGCAAACCTACACGTCAGTAATCAAGAAGAGCCCAGGCTGCCCTTTGCTTCCAATTAAATGTGTATATTTGTTCTATGTAAATAATGAACTTATTCTGAATCTGTTTCCATTTTTAAAATCTGATGTAATGTATACACTGATGAAATGCAGTGACAGAGCGAGTGACAGAGTGCCAGGACGCACTCTGAGCAAAGCCGTTCATCCGTACTCAGAGCAAGGCACTGCAATATTTCCAGATAGTACAATCATCTAGTGTAGAAATAATAGTAATGCTAATACAAGGGCTTTAGACTCTTTAAGATAATGAAAGCTGTGAAAGCACACAATTGGTTGAAAAAAACAAAACAATAACTGATGTATTTGAAACAGTGTATGTTTCCTGCCACTCCTAAAGACCTGTGAATCTGTACAATCTCGTGCTCATGTGTTATGTTCAGTTTAATTTTATTTCTTCATTTCTTTAAAAGAAATAGAACAGCAGCAGAGCAGTGTAGCTTGAGATGTGAGTACTAATTATCTCATTTATAATTGATGAGGAGACTTTTGAAAACTGGTTACTCAGAGGAAAGTTTTCTGCCCCACTTCTGGAGACATCAGTTGGCTGATGATGGGGCACTTTATGTTTTCTGCCCTGACCTGCCAGCCTTCCCCCCAGCACACCTCTTCGGGCTGGAGAAAGGCGTCTGTCTGTCAAACGGCCAATGAGCTGTGAGGATCCGCACTGGCTTGGATGCTGGGACACAGTGTTCCCAGCCCTTCATCATAAACACACCTGGCACGCTGGTATTTTTGTGACTCCAGCCTTGGATGTATGTCAGTATCTTGATATACAGTTTGTGGAAAATGTGCAGTATTTATGCAGTACATACACAAAATGTTCCTGAACGTATATTCACTGTAAAAGATCATACAGGAATTTATTGGTATCAAGAAATCGTCTCATTATTTCAAGTTAATTACACTTTAAATATCTAGTTTTTATTTTCAGCCAACTTCAGAACATACAAACATGAGTTCTTCGTAAGTACAGTACATTCAATCTGACATGAGTCGGATTGAATGTACTGTACAGACTTCAATTAGCTCATTGAAACAAGAGTCTAAAGAAACATGTTCAGTATATTGGCGGACTTCCCAGCATGCATTGTGTGAGAGTTAAAACACTCCTGAGATGCTTCTTTTCAGATGAAAACATATAGGCCTACGATGGAATCTTCCTGTGTATCTTTAATACATTTAAAGATAAGCTATGGTTGTTTGTTTTAAAAATAATGAAAACGGTATCAAATTCAGACTCTACCAACTTAAATTTCACAATTCATTGGGAGTAGTTTCACATAGTTTTGGGAGTAGATTTGGCTTTGTACCACTGCTGGAAGCAGAGCAGGTAGGACCAGCTGCAGTCGTTCTTTGTGTAAAATGGAGAACTGATTCTTTGAACTGAGAAAATGTCAAAGGAAGTCAGATTTGATTGGAATGTTTGTCAGTATGACTGAGCAGTTGTTGATTCAACTTCATGTCTTCAACATGTTTTCTCAAGTTCAGTTAACTCCAAAATGTGGTTCACAGACTTAAAATACAACTTGAAGGCAGCAGTTAAACTTACATTGTTAAGTTAAAACAGCCTGAAATTATTTATAGTGTTAAGTTATATTTTTAAAAACTATGGAAGCATTTATCAAATTGTGATATGTGTAGGCATGGCAGCATGTTGAACCTAAATGGTGTGAACAAAATTACACTATCACTTGTACAATTCAGGTGACACAATGACAGTCTAGTGACACAATAACATTTGTTGCAGGACTGTTAATTTGAATTGCAATTGACAAATAAAACAAACTCCGTAACAGACATGTTACAAGATCACAAGATGTTTAGAAAATTTGTTTGGCTTCAAGCACTCAAAAAAATACATTGCAAAAGCTCATAAACAACTCCAGACCACAGAGAGACCCCAAACAGCCAAAAAACATACAAGGTCAAGTTCTTCATTATGTCCCTCTTGATGTGTGCTATACAGATCAAAAAATCCACTGGACTTCTGCTCTTGAGCAGAAACTGTCGTCTCCTCCCCTGATGGGAGGACCGGACCCTTTGTATGTTGGAGAATTCTAATGCTGTCTCTGCGCTCCATGCAGGAAATTGTAAGCAACAGCAAAGTTAGACACATTTCCTGTTGATGCTGCTCATGTATTCACTGATGCATGTCTTAAGTGTGCCCGTCCACATATAATTTAGGACAAGGGCAAAAAACAACAACACAGCAGCACCTTGGGAAGGACAAGGAATTTCTGTTCAACAACCTGAATAGTTTATAGAATCCCAAAAATTGTGGCAGCATGTCAAGACTGCCGTTCTTTGCCACTTTAGTCTTTTGAAGCGGCACTAAACTTTTACACTTCCAAGCTTCCAACCATTTAGTTTTGATTACAATTGCAGCCACTTCAGAAACACCTTTCCCTGCTGTTTTAGAGATTACTCTACTTTATTGAATACCAAAAAAGCGACACACTGTTGCAGATCCTTTTTACCCATAATTTGCCACTTTAACCAGTCATCTACACAGACAGTAAACTGAAAGCCTGCAGCTGCAGTTTGGAATGGTTCAAGAATCTGTGTCATGAAAAGAATGTTAGAAATGATAGAAATAAACAAGTGGCATTGTGCCCTTGAGAAAGGCATTTCAAGGCCTTCCAAGTGGAGTGATGTGGGAATAAAAATGTTAAAAAACATATAACTCATTAAAAGACTAAAACAAATGTATTGTTTGTCTTTAAAATAGCTGGGAGCTACTAGTTAATGTTATGAACAAGAACATTAAATTCTGTCACAGCAGGCAACTTTTCTCTCATTTCAAACACACAAAGACAAATAAAAGTCTCCAGGCTCTTCCATTTAATCAAATCAAAGGATCAAACAGTGTTCACCCAATGAGTAAGAAAGAAAAATATTTTAAATCCAATGAATTGAACAGCCAAATTGAGGAAAACCAACAGATGAAGTTAACGACACAATATTCAAGCAAAAGCAACAGTATGGAGTGGACTGTGGACGCCCGTTTAGCCCTCACCAGCACTGCAGTAGCCTAAATTATACATAAATATCAAAGACAGACGGTGTGTGTGTGTGTGTGTGTGTGTGTGTGTGTGTGTGTGTGTGTGTGTGTGTGTGTGTGTGTGTGTGTGTG
>JBBPCS010049295.1:0-19113 GCA_037974645.1 Hollardia meadi
GATTGGTAATGACTTTTATTGATTACAGTTCATTTAATCTTAGCAGTCAGTTGTTGATCCAGAAACCCGGAAACTCCAGCGATGACAGAGACGATAGAGACGTAGCAGTCTTTGGAGTAATCGTTCTTGAAACTCACGTAGTGACGATGAGACAGGAGAAACCCAAACAGCCACGGGAACAGGCAGACAGAGACCAGGAAGGGTATAGGCAGATTTCGTGGTTGGGGACAGAAGGATTTTGGATTTTCCAGGGCAGAGACGAGGCGGGAGAGTCAGGGACAGGCCGAGTCGGCAACGGGAGATCAGTCCGGGGATAATCGCTGGGGGGTCTTGCATGAGGGCTAAGAACAATCTGGCAGAGAGTGAATGTGGAGCAGGAGTTTATATGGACAGACTGATTGCAGATCCGGAGCAGCTGAGAGACCAGGTGAGTAGAGTTGTCTTGATTATGTGGGCGTGGTTAACAGGTAGAGTGGAGCAGAGGTGAGGTGAGTGGAAAATTACCAGGAGCATGTCTGAATGAGATTGACTCATGACAGGTTAAGTTTAGGCACGAAACCTAAATGGTTAGGTTCAGGAAATGACTGGTGACACTTAATTTCACATGGGTCGTGAACTCCAGTCTCCTGGGTGAAAGCCTCCACTCAACTCTGACGTCCACCCCTCTTGCCGCTTTTTTGCTTTTGAAAATACAGTTCGATGTGTTACGTCATCTGCTGAAGTCGACTGATACTGACGTGGACGGCTTTACATTGCTGGTAAGTTAAACCCTTGTGCATCCTTGCCTGAGGCCAAAGGGTACCTTGTGCATCTGGATCATAGATATAGTAAAAAAAAAAATCTAGATACAGCATCAGAGGCGGGCCCTGTTCATTCCTATGAAAGTTGCTCAGTGGTGCATTAAGCAAAAACCAATCGACTTCCTGGGTCTAAAATTACCCCGGATCTTCCGTATTGTGGGGCCCATAGAGCAGGTGCACTGGTGACTTCCGCCGGTCGAGCGTCTAACTTCCGGTTTAGTGCTCCGCTAACTTGAATGGGAATTCAATAATTTAATTGTGTGGCTCTTCTAGACTTTACAGATGTAATCGGACCGAATGGATCAAATTCTGATATCAAAACGAGTCATTTCGCTGGGGTTGCACCACTCAATAAAAATGTATCCACCATTTTACAGCTGCTTCTTTGACAATGTAAGCTTATAGGAAAAAGTCTTTGGGCCCCTGTGCATCATGTGATGATGTAATTCCACGGCTTGGCCACTATGTAAAATCAGCTTCACAGCCTGGCGCTCTTCCTGGGGGCTTGGTCTGGATGGGTTGTGAAGGGCCATGACAAAACTTTGATATCTGACAACATGGGCATGACAACGGGCTCGCAGTTAGCATGTTTTGTAAATTAACTAGCTAACGCAATCATAAGGCCACCACAAAACCAAGTCAAAATTATGGGGGTCTAGGAAATGCAAAGTTTGTTGTGAAAAGGTAAAATTTTAGGATATTCAGGTTAGCTACCCAGAAGTAACATGCTAAACTTCTTGTTAGCTAACACCAGCTGACAGAACTTGTACAAAAAGCTGTATAAATAAAGTTATGTACATTCTATATTCCTTAAACTAATGAATGTACTGTTGTAAAAGGAGCGCCAATTTACAGCCTGAGCTCTTAAACAATCTAGAAATAAGGAACAGCTAATGTCAACCTTCCTCTGGGTGTGTGATGATGCTAAAAAAGCCCACACTAACCTGAGAACAACCAATGCGCTTAAAGGCTTTTTCCCATTTCACGGGTGTCTCTAACTGGAGTGTGTCCTCCAGAGACCTGCCTCTTGCTTCGTTTTCTCAGTTCTCAATGGGAAGGATGGTGTGCTATTTTGTGCTCTTGACATTGCTGAGAGCTGAGCATCTTTATATATAGCAGTAAGATTGACAGCCACTTATAAACATTTTGACTTTTAGCACCTCAAAGGTGTATTCAGTCAGCCATCAGAGCAACCAAGCTGTTTCCTCTAGTCTGTGCTGTGCTACAAGACAAAATATATAAACCACGGGGTCTCCACTGACTTACATTAAGGAGAAAAATAACCTTATTAGTTATTAATGCCATGTGTAACTGCTGCGGGTCGAGGCCTACAGAGCAGTATGGACACTTAACACAACATGTGACATTTTGATGCAGACACATTGATGAATAGGGCAGAGACGTGGGAGAGGAATGGTAATACATCAAATCTTTAAATGACACTTATTATTTGATTAAGATATATGGATCGTTTAAAAAGGCTGCACATAACGTAGCACATTTAAAAAAAGAAGTGATGTAGCTCTGCCTCAATTAGCAAAATAACATCATATCTGGACATCAGAGCTGGATTCATGTTCAGCTGAGAAAAGTGTGTGAGTGTGTGCATTACAGTGTTACAGCAATACAGTATTGATTTTCTGATGAATGGCCCCAATACTAAAGGCTGTCATTAGGAATAAGCTTCTCACTGTTGTCTACAGTAATGAATACGAGGCAGTTTGATTGATCACATATTTATTTTAAAATTGATCAATACTACACTGGTTGTCTGTGGGAGGACTGTAACCTCAGCTGGATTACATAACCATGAATATAGGCCTATTGTTATGATTCTTATTATGATATTTGTGATTAGAATTATGGAAATTATTGTTTTATGTACACAATTAGAATTATGGCTACAGTTATGTTTGTGATTATGACTATGGTAAAGGTTTCAGCAGTGTTTCTGTTTCCACGCATCCAAAAATGATTTCTTTTTTCCTTTGTCTCTCTCAGCTTCTTCTAACTTCACATTCACACATAAATTTTTGATATTGAATATCTTGCAGGAAATTATAGCAGTTGGCAGCTTTGAGACGATTTTGGGCTGCGCCGCCAAAGAAAAACACATGTGGGTCAAGCCCTTGTGTGTATTTATGAAAAGAGCACATGAGCCTGTGCAGGAGGTGTTGCAACATACCTGAGCAAAAAATAGGCTCTTTGAGTGTTGGAGCATAATAATGCTCTCAAGAATTTCCCACGCACAACTGTTACATTTTAATCATGCAGTGGAGACGGGGGAACCTTGAGTTTGTTGAAACTGACGCCTACAGAAACCAGCATCTGCAATGCTAATCACACTTCAGCAAAGGGCCCCACAGACCAGCCTTGTCTTCCCTGTCATACTAAAAATTGGTCTCCAGTAACAACCGAGCACTCCATAGCTCGCTGCATCGCTAATGTATTGCATGGCTACATCTGAAAAGAGCCTCCACTGTCCTGCTGCTTGGGCCAAATCTGTATTCAGAATAAAAGCACGGGGATTAAGAGGCAGCATACTGACTGCGAGACTGACAGGATGGTATCATTTCCTTCCATGGTAATGAATGTGTGTTGGTTCTATTTTTGCTGCTCCGTGATGTTAGTTGTGTGCACTGTATGTATGTTCTGGGTGTTCTTATATTAATACAAATATTTTAATCCTTAACGTGTCATTCCCTTTTCACCTCTTTTACATAGCAGTTAAATTATATGAAGTTAAAACTCAGTTTCTTCTGAGAGCTCTTAACGCCACCTCCAACCCTCTTCCCGACCCTCCAACATCGCAGTGCATCATCTGTTCAAGTCGTCTGAAACTGACACGGACGGCTTTACATCGCTTGTACATTAAATCCTTGTGTGTCTTTGCCTGACGCCAAAGGGTATACCTTCTGCGTCTGGATGAGACGTGAGGGACCATGACAAAACGTCGATAACTGACGAGCTGGGGATGAGAACGGGCTGGGAAGTTATAACGGCAGGCAACCAAAAGAAACACACCATTACCTTGAACAAAATATATAACCGAGATCTAGTCGTTTTTAGACTTGTAAATGTTGATGCAGAAATGTTACATATTATATCTTTAAAGAGAGGTATCATCCCTGCAATTTGAATCACTTTACCATGTCTTTGTAATCCAGCATTTCTCGTCTTCACTTGTTGCAGCCATGTTTTCCTTTGCTGAAGAGACCCACAAGCTACATAAAGGTTCTTCTCTATACTGCACCTTATAGGCTTTCTTAAGAGCTGAAATCTATGCATCCTGGATAACTTTTGTATTTACTCTGATTTCAACCTTTTAGGAAGAATTCTTCATGCTGTCATATTTTAATCTCACCACAGGGGCCAAGTCTTAGTATGTGAAAGCTTTGTAAACATGACTTTTTGGCAGTGATCACATGTTTTTGCAGAGAACAGCCTTTGCAATGAAAGTGAAGCTTTTTATATAATGCTACTGTTATGAACTTGGCATTGTTCTGCTCTAGATGATGCGCAGTAAGTAAGTAAATTGATGAACAGCTCAACTTTGAGCCTTATGTCACCGTTGGTTTCTCCACTATTGTCCATTCGCATCAAAAGAGAGAAAAGCTTTCTGCGAATACACACATTGAAGGTGGTGTATCCTTTCCTGCTTTAAGACCAGAGGCCTGTGCTGTGAAGTAAGTTCAACATACCCAGGATATCTTTATGTTATCTGTCTTCACTAACCCTATCAATCACAGATAAGAGGTCACATGAAGGTGGCTATCAACTCAATAAGTCAACCCAGGATTTCTCAATGCATCCATGAGAGCTTTCACATTAAAGAGGCGGTGTTTGCTGCGTTAAACATGGACAAGTCTGCCGGCATATTTCACAAAGGAAGAGCAAGCTATAATATTAGACAAATATGAAGAAGTTAAACACACTCCAGGCTAGAAATAGCAGCTGCCAGAGAAGAACAGCTTAATAAACTTATAGTATAACTGCCTCATCATCAGGGCAGAGTAGATCTGACATTAATTACATTTGTGTATTACATTAAATGAATGAGTTGCTTACATGTATTCTAATGGCATGTGTTTTACAGCTTTAGAGTTATTCAGCTTCAACCCCATGTCAACAAAATATGTGACAAAAAGACTTGGGAGCACATAAAATGAACAAAAAATATGTATATAAAAGCCTAATTCAAACATGCAGGAAATGCAATTAAAAGATTTTGACAAATCTTTGTGTGGGGTATGTGGGATATGAAGGGTGCTGCTGAACAGCATTTCATTATGCTTTGGAAAAAATAAGCTCAGAAGATAATTATTAAAGCAATTAAAGTTGTGTGTGGATTTTGCCAGGTCCTTGTATTAATAATGGTGCTGTTAATCAGCCAGCTGTTGTTCTGTTGTTGTTGTTGTTGTTATAATACTTGCATCTCAATGACTTTAATGCATGGACTAAAAGCCAACAGGAGTGTCAATGAATAAACAATACACAGCGCTAACATACCTAAATACAAAACATGTTTGCACTCTAATTTCCGATTTATTCTTATTATACCAAGCACAATTAAATACTGCTATGACTGCTACGGCTAGTGCTATGGCAGTGCAGCACACCTTACGTTGCATCACTTTATCCTGCATTCACACCATATGAGAATCCATTTAAATTTTCAGGTGGTAAAAATTATTCTCAAATGTAAAATTCATGAGGCAACTTTTAAAAAACACAAATTATGAGCTACTTTAATACAATGTGTAAAAACTGTTGTGCAAGTCGTCGAGAGTCATTTACCCATTTCCAAATATCTTTAGGCCACACCTGTTGCTGCAACATTAGTCTTTTTACAACAACGATAAATATTAAGGATGGATTTTAAATCATTAATCCAAGAGCTTTCCTGTTCATGCCTAAATTCTTACATTTGGCTGAAGTTGGATGTCCTTGGATTTTTGTGTTTTGGGCTGTTTGCTGTGGGCGCGTGGACAGAAGTGAGCTGAAGGATGGCTTTTGAGTCGAAGCTAACAGCCACAGAGAGTGTCCTAACAAGAGCACTAAAGGGAATCAGGAGAAGTAGACATAGCTAAACACTCAGCAGATAAAAGCAAAACACCTGCATTGCTTTTTACATTATCAGCCAATTAGTTTGATCATCAAGAGGAGTGATATATTCAGGGGGTTGAACTTGACCAGTGAGGCTGCGGCGGTCATGACCAAAACCATGGTGACTATGAATAAGTAAAGACACAATGAAGTGCTGAAAAGACGGATACAAACGAAGAAAGTCGACAGAAAATGTCCTCAGGTGGGTCCAAACGCCTCGACACTGTCACACACTCGATAATCACCCGTATAACACATATGACATAAACAGCCCTGCGAGTCACTTCCAAATGCACAGAGGAGGCGGCGTGAGGAAAAAAAGGAGAGGCAGAAGCCTGTGAAGAGCGAGAACACAGCGCGGGGAAGGAGAAAAACAAACAATAGGAGGTGATGGTGGTGGTGGTGGTGGAGGGGGGACAATTCCACTGTCCCCTCTTCCCTCCATTATCTCCTTTTCCCATCCCCCTCTTACCCTTAACGAGGGATAGTTTTCTCCTCGCCTCTCATCTCTCTCCTCCCCTCCGTTCCTCCCCGTCTCCAGGGACCAAACACACCCCTGACAGGTTGCCATGGAAATGCCTCTCACACACACACACACACACTCTCTCTCTCTCTCTCTCTCTCTCTCTCTCTCTCTCTCTCTCTCTCTCTCTTCGTCTCTATCTTGCAGCAGTAACGCCTGTATCCTCTCTCTCCTCCCTTAGCATCCCTCTTGCTTACGGACAGCAGGCGAGGCAGTTGACGTTCGGCGAAGTCCCTGCTGCCCCAATTCATTTAACACAAAAAACAAAAAAAAACAAAACAAACTTATCCATAAACAAAACATTCTGGATATGCGGGTGCAAGATGTAGGGATTTGGTCTGTGTGATTAATTATTTGACACAGCTCACCAAACGCCCCCTTTTTATTTTTAGATATGGCTTACAGATACATTTCTGGCAATCTCCCCTGAACTTTGCTCTCCATTATAAAGATAAGAACAAGCAGATTAAATTTGCACACAATTACTGAAGCCATGCCGTGCTCAATTAATGCCCACAGAAGTCAGACAAGAGACAGTAGCTGAGTCCCTTGGCTGGAGCATAACTCATTTATAATTCAGTCTTGTTTCTCATACTTAAGCTCAGGATAGAAGTATGTAAAGTGAGGTTTTTGGGTTTTTTTTGCAAGCACTCATCCGCATGAAAGGGTATATCTACACTATACCTCACCCCCGCAGGCTTTTAGAGATCCTCGTCCACTCTGGAGGAGGGGGGTACAAAAAAAGGACTGTGTTCCTCCGCTGCAGGGCTACTTTGACTCACAGCAAAGCACCAGCCGCCAACTTCATGCAGTGCATGTGTCATCCCTGCTGTGCAGCTCAGGGAGGGCTTCGTCCACCTTGTGTGTTGGTGTCATCATGTCATCCAGTGTGCAGATGCAATCTCTTACCTACGGTCACATCAACAGGCGTCCTCGAACCATTTACCCAGGTATTTTTTTTTTTTTTCCCCAAATTTTACCACCTCTTAATTGAGTCCCTTTTTCATCCCACAATGCTGAGGTGGGGGAAAGTGTCGTCATCCACCCAAACTCACACAGTGAACGCACCGCATTTTCTCTCCCTCAACACCTACATCACTCCCAAACTGAGGCACAGCTTTTATCTCCATGCATCAGCCCAGACGTCATGGGGAAGCTCATCACTTCTCTTGTTTCATCTATTTATTTGTCTGTTGGTTTACTTGCATCCTCCCCAAAATCCTCACACCTCGTGCCCAAATATGGACTACGCCTATACTCTGCTGATGAAACCAAGTGCCAATATCTTTTTTTCCTGTGAATTGAACAGTCAGTTTAACAGGGAGTCGTGCAAGGAAATATTTTCATCCCGGCAACAGATTGAATGAAACCACTGGAAACTGGAGGGCTGAAGCTGATCAATGCTCTATTAAGTGTCACGAGTCTTACCTTCTACCTGCTCCTCCACATGCCAAAATCCACCTTCACGTTTTACATCACTGAGTGGGGAGTCCGAGGCACACACTCTGACAGACACACACTCACACACTTGCACTGACTGTGAATGCAATCCTCACACAGAGTTGGTCTCCTTCCACTATGTCTTCCATAGAAAACTGCCTTCAGTTAAAAAAAAAATCCTTTTTGACTTTTTAATATTTTTTAAAATCTGGTTTTCTCTCCAGTAACCAGGCAACTCATCCTCCCTGACGGCGGCTCCAGGTTTGACGAGGCATCGGCAGAGAGAGAGAGAGAGACAGAGAGAGAGAGAGAGAGACAGAGAGACAGAGAGAGAGAGAGAGAGAGAGAGAGAGACACAGAGAGAGAGAGAGAGAGAGAGAGAGAGAGAGAGAGACAGAGAGACAGAGAGAGAGAGAGAGATGCGTCAAGCCAGCAGCTACAGTGAGGCTGAGCTGGTTTATGCCTTCAAAGTAAAAGCCTGGAATAAAATATAACAAATCTAATAGAGATACAAACATCAAATAATGAAAAAAACAAGGTGGCTGACGTCACTTGTATGCATTGCAAATGCAATTGCAGATGTCAACTATTTGCTGGTTCCAGCTTCTTAAATGTAGGGATCTTTTGACTAAACGATGAATTGATTAATCATTCCCACTCCCTCTACATTTTTAGCGTCCACTGTAGTGGAGGGTGAGACGAGGGATGTTCAGTTGGTTTCAATCTGCAACCTCAGTGCTAGATGCCACTAAATTCTTCACACTGGACCTGTAAGTGATTCCAACCAAGGGTTAAATAATTTTCATATAAAACCTTTATGATTGAAAAGTTGCCCAGACAAACAGAAAACTCCCCATGTTGGAAGATTACCCCACTGGCATAAATACTTGATTGATGATTGAGCCCTCCACCTCAAATTATTTGCATAATGAAGATAATCTAGTTTAAAAAAAAAAAAATATATAATTAATTTAGAATTCATTATAATTCATTTATATAATTTTTTAAGGTAACATTTTAAATTAGAATTGAAAAGAATTAAACTAATTTCACTGCACATTCATGACATAAATGTCAGGAACTGACCTGAATGCAGACACAAGGAGACACAGAGAATCAGTTCAAGAAGTCAATAATTACTTGAAAGTATAGAGGGATTAGAGATTAACAGATGACGGTCAGAGGGGTCTAAAGGGGGTGCAAATTAATTTGTAGGATATGGCTATAGTTGCAAAACGTTCAAAAAATGAACTAAAATTATGAACAGAATGTGAAGAAACAGCAGTGTTGATGTTATGTCAAAAACGTCTTGGCCTATTGTGTTGCAGAGATATCTACTGAAGTTAACGTGCTAACCAGCTAGCCCCAGCCCTTTCTGCCTCATAATACCACAGTTGATGTATGTATGTATACAAGCAAACACAAGTCACAAGCTCCTCAGTGTTTAGTCTCATAAGCAAACAAACCAAACTGACAAAATGTCAAGAAAGGAAATATTCTTACACCTATTTTCCTTACTAAACAGAAAAATACAACCGTACACCTTCTGTATCAAGTTTCTCTCTTTTACTGAACTAAGACGAGCTTCAGTGCCTTGTTAACTCATCCTAAAACACACTTCATTCAAACAAGACATTAATGGAATAAAACTCAGCAAAACCATCTTGGCTTGTTTTTCCACAATCACCACTGGTTTGGTCGAAGTAAATCCTTAATTCACCAAGTAAGATGTGAAAATATCCCGTACCCTATACTCTGTTTTCGGTTACTAATGATGGCAGACTCTTTCTCTCTTTTCTGCCACTTCACCTCTTGCCTGTCCTTGCCTGCTCTGTCATGTCGCACTGCGTCCCGTGTCGTGAAACTGGCTTCCACCAGTCTCAGAGCCTGTTTCCTTTCCCAGTTTGGTTTCCAGGTGTGTTCAGGCTGCCGAGCTATAGCTACAACCAAACATAATTACACAGCCCAAGATAACTACAGCAGACATTGACAGTAGTTGGCAGTTACTCTGATGATATGCTGCCCTTATATTTCTGGAGGTACCTCGAATTTTGGCTGTACCTTACAATATGGCAAACTGGAGATAATTAAAGGCCACTGGTGAATAACTGGTGAACATCATACCGTGGCTCCACCATCCGATCATTACTGCACAGAATCTGGCTCCAAATGATGTCACCAATACAAGATGGCAGCGCTTGTATCCAGGATATTTTGACCTTTTTGTACAGAGGAAGGAATTGGAGACACAAAATCCATCTTTATTTATATCAATGACTAGGACCCAACATTAGAGGTGTAAATTGGTCCACTGAGTTCCCAAATTAACCAACTTGGGTCAGGTCCAAACTGTATTTAGTCTAATGAGGTCCAGGTAGGGTCTTGTTCTGTTGCTGCTTATCTTGGGTCTCTTTGACAATATGTCTATTTTCGAGATCTATTTCCTGGTTTATTCATCTGGTGTTCGTTCTTTTATATATTTATGTGTCAAGTCACAGTATTATTGCCTAATGTATTTGACCCATATCCCAATTATTCATCTATCCATCTCTTTATTTATTCATTGATTCATTTTCAAAAGAGTCAGTATTGTTCCTCCATACAGTAGGACATTTGACCAAGGTACAACAACTTGACACACTGACCCTACATAACAAGAATAAAAACCACTATTACACTAAATATGACCATTTTCATGCTAAAAAGTCTCTCAACATAGGACACTAAAACCCCAAATTAAAATATGGAGATACAAAAGAAAAAAGAAGACAGCAACAGTGAACCATAATTCTTGTGTGTGGAATCAGATGAGAATATCACATTAGCATCAACTCAAAGGCTTCTCATAGACAACCAGCATTGATCAATTCTCCAATCAATTTCTGTTAAAAAAAAAAAGCATCATTATGTCAGAGGTAGACAGCACTGACGTCAAGATAAGCTTATCCAGGTTTTAAGAGCAGGTCCATCTCTGTCTCATATATCACTCACAACCCGGTCAAATCGAAGCAGGATTTGATTTCACACATAGATATAGCAGCAGTCCTGTCATCTTAAACTGGCTTTCTATCTAGGATGTCCAGGGAAAACATGTACAACAAGAAAAAAGTGCTTTTACAATTACTGTGATTTATGATTATTTCTTTTTCTCAGATGATTTTTGTAAAAAGTATTCATATGATTTATTTTGAAAGTTTTCGTGGGAAGTTCTATGTCATATTCTGTCTGGCTTGCTACTAGGATGGTGGGGATCCAGTCTTCCAAGTTAATCAGTCTATTACCAGTGAGCAGCATCTTACAGCGTGGAGCAAAAAAAGGGAGGAGCGCCTGTGGGATCTATTTTGTTTCCACCTCCGCTTCCCCCTAAAGTTCCTTCTGCATTTCTCATTCTGCTCTGTGTGACTTTTAATCCAAGATCAGCTTTCATCTATTCTTACCCTTTATCCTTGTCACTCCCACATTTCCCCTTATCTTGCTCTTATTTTAATCTTCTGTGACTATACTATACGATACTCTCCCCTGTAACTAAGTCACAGGGGATTCGCCCAAACTCGCATGAGGCATAATGAAGATATAGGACACGTCTAAGAGTGTTTTCTTATGCTTCTGTCCTTATAAGGGCCAAATGTCCTCACAAAGACAGCAAGAAATGAGAAAAAATCCTTCAAAGAGGGAACAGATTTCACATATACATGTCTGTTGCATGAGTTTGATTAAGATTAGGGAGTTAAAGTTAAGAAGGAGTTATTTTTGGCACGTAGGGATCAATCTTAAAGAAAAGAGCCATAACAAAATACTCTAAATGTCTTTTCAAGAGAAAGAATGCAAGGCTAGTTTGAGAAGCGTTGTGCATACAAAGTCAACAGAGAGGCGCGATTGAGATACAAACTTGCCTGTGGTGAGGTGGTGAAAACGCTTTAACTTCAGTGAACAATATGTGTGCCAACTTATCCCTCTAGCCTATAGCTTTATAGATCTAATCCATAAACATACAGAGATGAGAAAAAAAAACTCGAGAAAACAGAACACTTCCGCAGATTTGGTGTTTCCAGCTGTATAGTCGTACAGTAGCCTATACTGTTGGTCGCGACTAAACGTGAACTTTGTTTTTGCTACCCAAACAGATAAACTAAGTGAATAACTCTAACCTAGCAAGTCCAAAGAATCCAAGAGCATGGGCTCTATTGCTAGGTCTATTTAAAGGGCCCATATCTTAACACTTACACTTATAACTGTACCATTTATGTGTGTCTATTAAACACTTATGTAATTGTGTTAACAAGAAAAAATATATCGATTGGATTTTCTGTCGTATGGCTGAGTGTCACCGTCTGTTCCAGTCAAACACAGTCGGATTTGGCTGCTTAATTGGAAGTAACCGCCTACTTTTCATGAGCAAACGTTCTGATTGGCTAAGCACAGATAAACACCGCCGCTCTCTTACTCGCCCACTCACCCACTCCGCTAGTAGCCTGCACACTGCAGCTAAAACACTCGCGGTCGAGGCAAATCTCCAAAAATAAAATCCATCCATCTCTCTGCAACATTTTTCTCCTTTGGAAGGCCTTGCAGTGATCTGGATGAAGCTCTGCAGCCAGGAATAGTACACTTTTCAGGCCCAGTTCTCCGTCACATTGCTACACTCTCCACACGTCTGTGGGAAGAAGCGGACAATGAGGGGACGGGCTTATGCAATGTTTTTAGCTCGACGACTATTGGTTATCCTGTTTCCAGGTAGAAACCGGCTAAAATTCTTACTAGCTCGCAAGCTGTGAGGCCATCTTGTGGTGAGGGGGGGGAAGAGGAACGGCAATAGTGAGCGACTTCAGATTTGAACAGCTTTTATTTTACACCTCCAAGTTTATAAAAAACATAAAACACAATAAAAATGCATTTTCGTGATATGAGACCTTTAAATTTGGCACCAATTATTTTAAAAAAATGAGAGAAGAAATCAATAATAGCCTAACAGAGGCATTCAATGACAGTATCCTCAGCAGACCAGAATGTAATCCAGCCTCAAGATATGTGGGGTTAGAAAAAAAAAGTCTCAAACCTCACGTCTCGTTCATTTTATAGGCCGAAAGTTAGATGAGAAGATCGATGCCACTCTTTTGCCTGTCCATTATACATGAAGCAGAGCCAGGAGACGTTAGGATGTGAGGACTAAGTTTAGTCAATGGAAGTTCCTCACAAGTACAGGAATGTGTGTGTGTGTGTGTGCGTGCGTGCGTGCGTGTATGCGTGTGTGCGTGCGTGCATGTCTCTGTGGGGAGGATGGCAGGAATATTGATTCCACTGTCTTCATTAGCATGTACCTGTGGGGCTAATGTCTCCATGGGGTTCTGGCTAGACAACCTAGCACTCCGTTTCTCTCCCTGCGGTGAAAGACTGGTTTGCCACTCCCCTCCTGCGCCGCCTGACACTTGACTGGACTGAGAGGGAGACCAAAATAGAAGCAGTACAGACAGAACCAGAGACCAAAGAGGAACAGACACAGTTCTGGCGTCTGTGACAACCATGCTGAGGAAGGAAATAAAGCATAACCTAGAATGTCTGTAGCTCTTTCACACTTTTTATTGCTTCATTATTCATTACACTGCCATTACTCATGATGTTAACATCAAACATTTCCTTCTCCTCTAGCTTGATGCCTTGTCCTCGCCTCAGCTTTTCTGTTGTACAGCAACTCTAATAACATTAACTTGTATTAAATTTACCAGGCTCTATGTGAGAACATTTAATTTGATGGATTGAACACCCTAATTAAAAAAAGAAAGAAAAAGAAATAAATAATTGCATTAAATGAGAGGAATTAATCCCTCCATTAGCTTTTTAAAAAAAACAACAATGCTTTGATTTATTTTGCAGATCTTATATGAGGTTACAGGTTACATTTAAATCAAAGAATTACTTTCAAATGCTTTGACATGAGTAGCTGAGATTTTGTTACCCATAGAAACATCTTTGATACTCAAAATCAAAACAGCAATGAAGTATATGCTAAGAAGTGTGTATGTATTGTGTATTTTCTATTATTATTTGATCAAAAAAGGTTTTTGGTTCATGATGCCAACATCTCGATGTACTACAATTCTTACTTTTTGGTTTCTTGTTTCCTTTTTCATATTTTTAGCGAGGGATGGCAACGTCGGTCTACCCCTTTAGTCAAATGTTATGGATGCATGATATGTCGTTTTTTAGCTGATACTGATAACTGATAATTACCTGCTTCTCATGGCCGATACTGATAAGAAAACAGATAATTTCACTGTTTTTTGTCTTTTCAAAAAAAGTTTATAAAGTGTAGTTCATGCACATTAGAGGGTAAGAAAGGCGAAGATGCAGTGAGCGAAGATGGATGGATGGATGGCTTTAACATGTATTGCAAATGTGTTGTGAAACAGTCACACACACCGGCAACGACATGCTTGACTCTCTAGTCGACAACATATTCTGTTCATCTTCTCTTTCTTCTTAATCTCTGTGTTTATTGGCAGATTACAAACCAACTTTAGAGGTGCATACTGCTAAGCACTGTATCGCACCAGCGGGGAAGATACTATAAGAAATATTAGTATGCAAGTGACCAAATAACCAAATATTACCTTCATTTTCCAAGCAGTTAATCGTTTCAAACTATTCCACTCATGTCTGCACAAGTACAGACTCCTCCTAAAGTGTGGAGAATATTTTCTTGACTGATGGCAAATAATGACAGAGGCAACGCTATAATTATAAGCAACATGCATTTTGACATTTTGGATTGATAAACAGGAAATATTATTTCACTCTGGTAATATCCTGAGTGATTACTGGGTACATGACGTTTCAGTTCTCTTTTTTTTCCTAATCTAACTCAAAAAAGGTCAGACAAGGAGGCTGTAAACTTAATTTGAGACTGACACCCCTTTCATAAATGAGGGGCACACTGCCAGATCTGGATGACAGTAATTAGGCCTTGTGAAGTAAAAGCCACTTTTGCAATAATCTAATTTGTCCCCTGTGATTATTAATGTCTGTTTGTTACACCCACTCTTTGCAGCAGTCTCATTATTATCGAGATGGGCCTGGAAAAAAAAGCACATGAAGCCAAGAAATGTGAGAATGTGAAAAGACAAACAGAAACCCAAAATCTAGTTTGAACTTGTGTCCAAAGTATCGTGCTTCTGCGCCATGTGCAAGCTACATTTTGGTCATTTTGAAGTGGAACATTTTATCACCATAGATAGACAATGCATTTTTTTTTTTTAAAGACAAGGACACAGATGTTCAACATAATCCCTGAAGTAGTTCCAGTTCCTGCAGGATGAGCGTCTCCGTTACCTAGGCTACATGAGAAAGGTTTGTTTTGCTTTTCATGTCCAAGAGACAGAAAAAACGAAACAAGAAAAAGCACCAAATGGTAGTAAAAAAAAACAAAAACAAAAACAAACTGAGGACATGGACTGTTAAAATTAGGAAAATAAGAGATAAATAGCTGAGTTTAAAGAGCAAAGGAAGTAATGAACCTAATTTTAAAGATCCTGCAGGTCGGTCCCTCCACACAACACGACTCACTTCCACTGTCCCTGGTGGCGCTGGAGCCTCCGGGTCACAAGCATCTGGCTCACCTCATAAATTCCTCCTGTATTCACACGGAGGTCGTGCAGAAAGGCAGAAACAACAGAGACAGAAGGCACACCATTTGGTCTCACCACCAAGGCCTTGAGGCAAACAATCATGCCATCTTGACATCATCGTGCCAAAGGTGTTCTGTTCCTC
Source organism: Hollardia meadi (assembly GCA_037974645.1). NCBI lineage: Eukaryota > Metazoa > Chordata > Actinopteri > Tetraodontiformes > Triacanthodidae > Hollardia > Hollardia meadi. The sequence continues at coordinate 15,634 of JBBPCS010049295.1, forward strand.
ACCGAGCCCTCGGTGTACAATGTTGCTGAAATGATGGGGGACTCATTACACGGATCTCCTCTGGTATTAACAGAGCTACACTTGAGCACACCAGTGCTGTGGACAGAGCTTTGGTCGCTTATAGGAACATTTTGGGGAATTCATTCCTTCCTTTAAAAAATTTTTTTTTTTTAAATCGTCCTCCACTGAGGTAGCTACATGCCACTCGCTGATGCCTGACCAGCCTCCTGGTGGTTTTGTGAACTACAGCGGGGGTTGCATAAGGCCTCAGGTATCATGTTATGTTGTGTGACAGCTCGCCTTACAACAAACAGGATGCACCTCCAGCTGATGTGGTCGGACACGGTTGTTGCTCCGGGTTGAGTCAGGTTGTGTCTCACCACTCCAAGCAGCCAGAAATCTGCTTAAAGGTCAAGCTCCAGAGTAAAACCACAACACGGAGGTGCTTTCTTTGGTCTGGTTTTCTTGGTTAAATGTCCAATGCTATTTGACATTTAGTAATAGATGAATATTGTACATATTGTACATGGGTCTGAGGTGGACTTCCTGGTTAGGGGCTTTTAAAGGTGATTTTTTTTTTTTTTTTTGTGAGGCACAAGGACTGGAATAAAGAACAGTAGCTAGTCCGGCTCTGTCCAAAGGAAAAATAAAAAACCTGCCCACCAGGTAATTAACACATTAAATGTCTTATTTAATCTGTTCAAAAGTCAACGTGCAAAAACGACAAGTTGTGGTGTTATGGGGGATTACGCATTGGCACTATATCCTGGCTGAGTGCACTTGCAGTCGTGTTGTCGCCGTCACAACCACTGACATAAATAAAGATGGACGACGCATCTCCACTTCCCCCCACGGTGCAAAAAGTAAGATAAAATACCCTGAATACGAGCGCTGCCATTTTGCGCTGGCGATGTTCCCTTTTGTTATAGCATTAAATAACTAATTAAAACCAAATTTATTTTAGACAAATTATATAGCATTAGCATTATAAGAACTACCTAAAGTGACAGGGAAAAATTTATTTGACATGTATTTTGACTTTTGTTTTGGCTTAACATCAAGGAACGGGATTTATGACCTATACTGCAGCCCACCACCAGGGGGTGATCGAGATGTTTTGGCTTCCCTTTTGGGGAGCTCTCATGCCCCATCCATCTTTATTCTACACAGGCAATGGTCACAACCAGTGAGACCATGGATACTTCATGTAGCCAGTGGTCCTGATAGGTGAGAGCCAGAGTAGCTGTTTCCCTCTGTTTCAAGTCTTAATACTACATGTTACTGGATATCTTTTTAATCATGTGAGTGATTAGGTTCATAACTGGACATTAAATGTTGACTTACCAGCACCTGCAAGGAACACTGCCGCCTCTATTCCTTTTTTTATTGTGTTGTGGGAAGCAAATTGGTCTGGAGAGAGCAGCAAAACCTGGTGCCTGCCTGTAATAACAAGCGGCTGGGTGGTCAAAACGAGTAATGAAATCATTTTAGCACCAGTACTTGGTAAATGAGAACACAGAGACAGTGATCAGAGGGTGAGGATTCAGACCACAGAGCAATAAACAGGTCATTAATGGAATGACATGGGAGCGCACAGACTGAGTTTAATGTTCATAAGATATCCAGCATGTAGACCTTTTCCACCGCAGCCATATTGACATGACGTAAGCAGGTAACCACAGGTTTAATTAATGAAATTAATTAAGGTTGTGTTCCATTCAGTGGAGCAGAGCCTTTTCCCAGCGTGCAAAATAGCAGCGTTCTGTTTGACCTGAATGGAACAGATCTTGATTAGCATCATTGCTAAGGCCTGTGTTTACCCGGTTATTTCATGTCAGAATGGCTGCAGTGAAAAAGGTGTTACGTGTATCATGTTATGATAACCGGCAAATTCAATGCTTTTAAATGCCTTTTCTACTCAGTGAAAATGCTTTTACGAGACGACAAGACATTAAAAAGGACATAACAATAAAATAAGGCTTATTTAACCTTCTGTCTCTATTGCAAACCTGCACAGCAGTGTTTATATTTACACCAAGTGTTCATTTTCCTGAGTTATGCTCAGAATATTGCAGAATTTCAGCTGTAGTCGTGTAACTTAAGCTCAATTCTGTATTGTAAATGGCTTAGAGGAGCAATTATACAAAAACAAACAAAAACAAAGCCAATTTATTGTGCACATAATTCACACAACCCAATCCTTCATACAGTCTTGCACAAATGCTCTTGTTTGGGAATTACTGAGAGATAAGAACCATGAAAAAGTGACAAATGGCTCCGAGGTGGGCGTTGAATAGTTGGTGAACCAAAGCCAAGTGCACCATATCTGTGAAGCACTCGAGGCATCACAAACAAGCAGCAAACGATGTGAGTGTCGTCAAACACATGTAGCTGTGACATAGAATAGGTTAAAAAAAAAAAAATAGAAAGATTTTTTGGGTTTAGACTGCAAACATTTTATTAGCCTGTCACTGTACCTCACCAGACTGCAAGATAATCCCACCTTTGGTATTTTGAATGTCTGCCAATTTAGATGAATGAATACAAACCTCAGTATAACTCTACAATTGTGTTAAGGTTAGGGCCTCCCTCTGGGGACACACATGATAAATATGTGGTGTGTGCACTCATGCACTGGCAAAAGCTCCCATTCACATACTGGTGCTGGAAAGAAAAGATGTATTTCCCAATAGAAGGCTATGTTTTGAAGGATGTCCATGCTTCTTCCACGACGGCAGCAATAATGTTGTTCAAGTCCTTATAGGGCACCAGTGGCCTGGAGGTTAGATGATCCAGTGTGAAAGACAACATATGTGCTTTTCTCTTGGCCGTAGTGCCTTAAAGTATCATATCATTCCTTCATTTTGACTAAGGGGGGTCACCCTTATGAGTGCACAAGAATTGTATCTTAGAGGGTTTCCTTCGTTATTTTAAGCCTACCCGGATAATAACTGTGTAGTATGGATTTGATACATAGCCAATGTATGTAATAGTGGGCTTCACAATCAATTTTGGTTCACTATTTCCCTTCAAGAACACTGCGATCATCGGCTGCTGGTCTATTGGAAGTTCCCAGCAAATGCCGAAAGAAAATTGGGGATGCAGCTTTTGTTAGTTACGGCCCAAAGCTGTGGAACACACTGCCTATAGATATCAGAGAAGCCAGCTCACTAAATATTATTAAAAGAAAGCTAAAAACTTACCTCTTTACTTTAGCATTAAATTAGCAACAACTTTCTGGATACAGGCTTGAAACTAGTTCACGCTTTGCCTCGCACTTCTGCACTGTTGCTTTGCTTTTAATATGCAGTTTTTTGTTTTGTTTTGTTTTTCACTCGTAAAATCAAGTTATTCGAGTTAATTCTATGTATTCTTAACCTTGTTTTAAATATTATTACTCAGTTGCTTTAATTTCCATCTGTCTATTTTTATCCTTATATTTACTATTCTTGAGGTTTTTATTCTCCATCTTATTTTACA